>PVKC010003986.1:0-37026 GCA_004027635.1 Crocidura indochinensis | reverse complement strand
GTGATGTGGGCCAATCTCTGTGGTGTGAGGTGGTATCTCATCGTTGTTTTGATTTGCATCTTTCTGATGATTAGTGACAAGGAGCATTTTTTTCATGTGCCTTTTGGCCATTTGTATTTCTTTTTTGTCAAAGTGTCTGTTCATTTCTTCTCCCCATTTTTTGATGGGATTAGATGTTTTTTTCTTGTAAAGTTCTGTCAGTGCCCTGTATATTTTGGATATTAGCCCCTTATCTGAAGGGTGTTGGGTGAATAGTTTCTCCCACTCAGTGGGTGATTCTTGTATCCTGGGCACTATTTCTTTTGAGGTGCAGAAGCTTCTGAGTTTAATGTATTCCCATCTGTTGATCTCTGCTTTCACTTGTTTGGAAAGTGTAGTTTCCTCCTTGAAGATGCCTTTTGTCTCAATGTCATGGAGTGTTTTACTGACGTGTTGTTCTATATACCTTATAGTATCAGGTTGGATATCGAGGTCTTTAATCCATTTGGATTTTACCTTCGTGCATGATGTTAACTGGGGGTCTATGTTTGCTTTTTTGCAAGTGGCAAACCAGTTCTGCCAGCACCACTTGTTGAAGAGGTTTTCCCTGCTCCACTTAGGATTTCTTGCTCCTTTGTCAAAAATTAGGTATTTGTCAGAGTTTTCAACTCTTACTTTAAATATATTGCATTTACTTTGATTTGTATTTGTTGAATAAAATAATAATCCTGACATCTCTGTCATTAAAACTATTTTAATTATTCTCTAATACAGTTTGCATAAAATTGTTATACCTACAATTATAACATTAGCAAGAGTGAAGAGAAATAAGAAATTTTAAAGTGGAAAACTTGATAGGCTTAGAAAAGTATAAAGTATTTGAAGAGATGAATACAACATTGAACATTCACCTTGAAAGAGATGTTAATTCATTATTAGAAATGTATAAAATCCCTTAGCAAGTTAAGGAGTACACATACTGTTCTTAAACTAACAAAGAGCATACACAAATATCATGAGTGAATGCCATACTCAATGCCATGTGCTTTGAACAGAATCACTATGTAATCATCAAGACCTTTTAGCTTAATAGATGGAGGTTCAGCTCCTATACCTTAACTGAAATCTTGCGTAGTAAATATATTCTTCTGAATGAATATGCATTAAATTTCTACGGATAGAAAAAATTCTGTTCTAGGTAATGACTCCTTTAGCTTAGTCATTTTCTGTAAGATGTTCAATAATTATCTCAGTTATAAAATGATAATAGTTCGATTTGGGGAGGATTACAAAGGTCAATATCTAATATAATTAATGCCTATTAAGAACTCTCTCTCTGAGATGTGCTATCTTGTGCTTTCCCAATGGTACTTGATGGTTTTCAAAAATTTTAGTGTCAAAATTGTGACTATGAAAGACAGTCAACTCACTTCATATATGGATTTAAAACCTGCTTAATCTCACTATCTAGAAAACTGATACAAAGAATATAAAAGTTTATCAATATCTTGTTTTGAATACATTATGGCATTCAATAAAAATATTAAACCTTAAATTCCATAGCATAAGGTATTATCTGTTTAATATTTCAATTAACTCTTTACCTTGTTTTTGACATATAAAAATCTTCTTTCAATTTATTTGCCTTATACACACCCAAACCAGGGTTTGGTACTCAGGTTTCAGAATCATTTTCTGACCAACTTATTTAAATAGATTATATTTTTATTTATTTCTATCATTATAGTCTGTTTTTACTTTAAGAGTATAAAACTTTTAATAATATTACAACAGTTGGCTTACTTATCATTTCTCAGCCACCCACTCAAAAGTACACTATACACTAAACTGTAAATTCCCTAAGGGAATAGACTTTGCATATCCTGTCATCAAGCACATTTCAGCTGTGTTTACCTTTTTTTAATAAACAAAGTTCATCATGTCCAGTCTTTTTCTTTAGAGGATAGCACTAGTATATTTGAGTTCTGTGACCTAACATAGCAGTTACCTAACCTGCAACATGCAAAACTACCTTAATGTGAGAAAAGAGAAAACATTTAATACTTTTGGACTTTAGTGTCTTCATCTTATAAAACAGGTGTTGGTTGATTATTCCTAAGCATCAAATAACTAGTTTAATGCCCAAAATATATTTTATTAAATAATTGCTATAATTTTTGTCACAATTTTGGGAGGTTTCTCATAGGTCTGAGAGGTTCACTGGCAATTCTCAAACTAGGCTGGCAGTCCATGTACAAAGGCACATGATGCTGGTCAGAGTCTGGGATGTCAGGGATACTGGAAACATCCTGCAAGGCTACAGTGCTAGAGGCCTCAAAGTCACACCTAGAGGTCCTTGGATACACCCAGTAATGCTCAATGGATTAAATGGTAGTAGGAATAGAACTTGATTCCAATGCAAGCTAGGCATGTGCCCCAACTATCTCCAGCTCCTAAATACTTTTCTTTAGAAACTTGATGCCTAGAACAACTATACCAAAAACTATACCAAACCAATACTTTTATTCAGAAAAGTAATTTGTATTATATTTATATTCTACTTATTTACTTTCTTGATTATACCTATGTGCCAGGAATTATGTCAAATACTAAAGAAAGGGAGGAAGTGAGGACGAGAAGAAAACTGAAAGGAAGGATCAAGGAAGGAAGGAAGGAAGGGAAGGAGGGAGGGAGGAAAAAAGAAAATAAAATGGAGGAAGGAAGGGAGAAAAAGGGAAGGAGAGAAGGTAGGAATCAGGGAGGAAGGAATGAAAGAATGAAGGAGAAACAGGGAAGAAGGAAGGGAGAATGGAAGGAAGAAAGAAACAAGGAAGGAAGAAAGAAATGAGGAAGAAAGGAAGGAAGAATAAATGGAAGGAAGAAAGGGACAAAGGAAGGAAGGAAGGGAACGAGGAAGGAAGGAAAGGAGGGAGGGAGGAAGAGAGGGGGGAAGGAAAGACAAATGGTGATAAATGTCATAAAATCAAGATTAAAGCAAAGTAAAAGAACTGCTAATTGGTTCTTTTATTAATTTATATAAATTAATTTTACATTATGAGAAATTTTCCTTTATAAGTCCCATTTAAGGAAAAGCCCAAACAGAAATTAGTCTTGATCCTTGCAGATAAATCAACAAAAGAAGTAAATACAGGCAGAGAAAAGAACATGTTCAGAGGTAATGAAGAAAGAATATTCTTGAATGCTTGTAGAACAGCAAAAAATGCCAACAAAGCTGGAACTTAGTGATCATGTTCAAGGGAAACTGTAACAGATATTAGCTTACTCGGGAAGTATAAGGGACCTTTACAAATCATTAAAGAACAGTACTACTTAATAGGGTGCTATATTTTTTGGTCAGAAAACCCTGGGAGTATATTAAATCTGATCTCTCTAATAAAATGACCTGTTCTAAGAGTTTTATTTAGAATAGATTATGAAAAAGCAAGGGTGAATCTAGTTAGTTAGAGGTTTAAGTAAGTATAAGTAATAGAATTATTAAACATTTTACTTGCTGCTTTATGACTTTATGCTTTATGACTGCTTTAATAAGTTGTGTCCAATGAAATATTTAAATAAGTCCATTTGAAGCTAATCAGAATAAAATTTTTAATTCTATTAATGATAGGTGAGGAAATAAATGTTCTTAAAATACAGACTTGCACCCTTCTATCTTCTCCTTTACCTATTCTTTCCTTGAAAATATATTGTTGTATCTCAAGCTCTGGAGGTCATTTTGGACCTTGAAACAACATACTGATATATAGCAAAATTAAAGAATGGGGAAAAATCTAGAATATTTATATCTATGTCTAGTAGAGCCAATACCAGCAATATCTAGTCTTCACTTGTTAAAAAATAAAACCTAAAGAAGATATGTTTACATCTTACTAAATAAAAATTATTTCAAAACATTTGAATTTTCTGATATTAGAAGTCAAAAGCACTCCTAACTGAATCTTACCCAGTTAGGAAGGTACCTCATTTATTCCTGTATTTAGAACTTAGAACTATAAGTTGAATAATGATATAATAATCAAGACACTAGAAGTTACTTAGCTAATTCTCTATTTTGGATATCCTGTTTTCTTGGTAAATTCTAGTTTTATTTCTTAATAAGTTTTGACTTTAGCCAAAGTTATAGTATTTTGGAAAAGGCTTCTGGATTGAAGAATGACTATGAGGGAACCTGAGAGATGGTTCAAAGAAATATGGTTTGGCTGCTGGAGTCCTGAATGCAGTTCGAGGTACGGCTCTATATCACTTGTGCACTGCAAGGCATAGCCTGTGACTACCACAGTGTATGACCTCAAAATACAAGCAAGACAAAACAAAAAGATTATGAGATAGACGTCCTCTTCCGGCCTACAGCTAGACATATACAGTAACTGAATGACCTTGAGCTGTGGCAATAAGCACACATATGAAATTAAATAACTTTTTGACAAAATCCCATTGATTAAAATAAAACTAAGATACGTGCTGCATGAAATAAATAAATACCACAAAGTCAATCTTTCTAGCACATATTTTTGTTCTTTTTCTATGTTAGACTACAATTTTAGAGACTAGAAAGTTGGGTAATTGGTTCTTTTGCGGATGTAAAGGCTCTTCTTCATTGTTACTCATCCACACTTGGAAAGCAAGAGACATTTGCTCAGCATGTGGTTATTAAACCACACACACACACACAAAAGAGTTATTAACTTAAACAAATAAATTCTCAGAAAGGGGTGCACGTGTCTACAAAATCAAAGGCTTGAAATAATCTCAACCTCCTTTTCCTTTTTTGTGTTTGATGATTGCCTGATTTACTATTTTTCTAGTCTAGAGACAGAAAATTATACTTTCATATATTAAAAGCATTGCCATATATTTTAAAAGAGCAGCTTTATTTTAAATTTGTCCAGAAAGCAGAGGTTAGACCCCAGAGTGGACATTACTTGAAAATAAACCTCAGCTCATCAAGAATATAATTTTCTTTAACAGCTAAGACTATACAAAAGTTCCCCAGACACCTCAAATATTGTGAACTTCTTATTACCAAGAATACTTATAATTAGATGGATAGCGGACACAAATGCAATAAAAAGAATATTACAATGATCAGAGAAAAGTTGGCCTCATGGCTTCAAAAGCCATTTAGAAAACTGAAGAAATATTTTTATATACTTTGCTGAAAGATTTTCAATCACTAAATTCTTTAGAAATTATATTCAAAGTCCAATTAATTTGAAAATTCCTAGTCATAAGCTTTATGGGGTATACATATTATATATTATTATAAATATGTGTGCATAAATTTTCAATTGGTTAACTGTCTCAAAATAGATCCATCTTTCCTAAACAATAGAGATAGGATTCAGGTTGAAAAGTACCTTGAGGGGCTGGTGAGGTGCCGCTAGAGGTAAGGTGTCTGCCTTGCAAGCGCTAGCCAAGGAAGGACCGCGGTTTGATACCCCTGCATCCCATATGCTCCCCCCAAGCCAGGGACAATTTCTGAGCGCTTAGCCAGGAGTAACCCCTGAGCATCAAACGGGTGTGGTCCTCCCCAAAAAACAAAAACAAAAACAAAAACGGAAAAAAAGAAAGTGCCTTGAAAAGAAGCTCACAGCCCTGAATCTACATTAAGCATTGATACTATAAACTTTGATCAGTCTTAAAAAGTCAGTACATATTATTTTCTTATTTTGCTTTTTTAAATTTTCTCCAAACTCCGGATTTTCAACACCTAAATTTATAATGATTCCAATTATATACTGATTCTTTTTTTTTTGTTTTGTTTTGTTTTTTGGGGGGGGGGGTGTCACACCCGGCAGTGCTCAGGGGTTACTCCTGGCTCCATGCTCAGAAATTGCTCCTGGCAGGCACGGGGGACCATATGGGGCACCGGGATTCGAACTGATGACCTTTTGCATGAAAGGCAAACGCCTTACCTCCATGCTATCTCCCGGGCCCCGTATGTACTGATTCTTGTTTCTAGATATTTATAAAAGTCACTGTACTCATGGAATGAAGTACTTGTCCAGTATATTATGCCTATTCAGGTAATTGAAATGCATGCTAGTGTGCAAATGCAGGATTTTTGTTTTGTTTGTTTTGTTTATTTGGGTCACACCTGACAGCGTCCGGGGTCACTCCTGACGTCATGCTCAGAAATCATTCCTGGCAGGCTTGGGGAACCACATGGGATGCCAGGACCGAACCACCGTCCCTCTGTATGCAAGGCAAATGCCCTACCTCCATGCTATCTCTCTGGCCCCTGTTTTGTTTTGTTTTGAGCCACACCTGAAAAACTCAGAGGTTGCTCCTGGAAGTACTTGCAATACTGAGGGTCAAACTCAGGGCTGTGACATACAAAATATCTGCTTAGCCCATGTACTCTAGAACAGGGTTTTATAAGCTCTCATGCCATTTGCAATGAAAAGCCAAGGTTGCTATTAAAATTAAGGTTATATTTTAATCAACCTCATCAACTGTGGTTAATTCAGGATTGTGTGGAGACTTAAATTCTGTTTGAACTGGACTCAACTTGGAATGAGCCTTGGGATATGTCTACAGGACCTGTGCCCTCCCAGCAAATGGCCATTCCAAGTGATTTTTAAAATAATTAAGCATAGAAATAAAACAAATGAGAAAAACCAATGCCTGCACTTGCTGCATTGACATGTATAATTTAATTTGATTATAAAAATACAATTTTTGTATTCTTATTACATACTTTATACTTCAGAAGATATTTAAATATAAATGAAATTACCTCCAAAGAATTGGCTAAATAATAAATTAAAGTTAAAAAGGATTTTAAAGCTGTATAATTTTTAACAACTATATCAAAATATTTTAGCATAATGAAAGTGTGGAAGAGAATATTGGCCTCACTTTACTGTACAAAGGTAAAATTTTACATTTAAAAGTTACAGCTTTATTTTTTAATTTTCTTGTCTTGAATATATATTTACTTATATTGTATTTAAATCTATTTGTGAATATTATGCTATTCTACATAATTTATGTGAAGATGATTTACATTGCCTCATCTCAAACTTAGATATGATCTTTCTCTGCTAGTGATTTCAGCAAAGAGAATAAATGCAAAAGCTGTTTAGAGTATAATAGTTTTAACTAACTGTATATGTAATTCTATGATTTATAATAGGATAATATAAACTCTACTTGATAGCATGCCCAGAACTGTACACACACACAATTTTCCTTGCATATAACTCCTAAAACTATTATAGTTTACAAAACAATAAGAGCAATGGTAAAATCTTTTGTTATGATACTTTAGCCTTTGTACTCAAATATATATATATATATATATATTTATTTATTTATTTTTGGTGTTTGGGTCACACCCGGCAGCGCTCTGGGGCCACTCCTGGCCCTATGCTCAGAAATCGCCCCCGCAGGCTCGGGGGCTATATGAGATGCCGGGATTCGAACCAACGTCCTTCTGCATGTAAGGCAGAACTTAACTCCATGTTATCTCTCCGGCCCCAACCAAAATCTCTAGTATATGTGTATAATATATATTTGGTTTTTGGGACACACCCAGAGGCACTCAGGGGTTACTCCTTTCTCTGAGCTTAGAAGTCTCTCCTGGCAGGATTAGGGATCATAGGGCATGCTGGAGATTGAACCCAGGTTCGTCCAGGTCAGCAGCATACAAGGCGAATGCCCTATCACTGTGCTATCCTTCTAGCCCCATGAGTTATAGAATTTTTAAATCAATTATTTTATCCTAATTTTGTGAGTGACTTTGGCAAACTAAACAAGCTCAATGAAAGTGCATGAATCAGAATTCTGATTTGTAGTTGTTATAAAAGCAGATGTCTGAATTGATACTTGAAATGGGTGTGTGTTGTTTTATAAAAAGAAGATTTGGAATTTGATGTTAAATTGTAGAATGTCCAGTGAGTGTCAAAGAATTAATAATGAAGGTGAAATCTCAAGCAGATTCTCTAAAGAAGGTGACAGACCAGGAGTTTAATATGAGGATAAAAGAGATAATCTATGTTATCTTCACCAAATATCTATATAAATACAAATTATGTGGTTTTATCCTGTCTTGTTTTTCTGAATTCTCTTTTATTTTATTTTATTTTTTGGTTGGGGGATTACAACTGGTGGCACTCAGGGATTTCTTCTGACTCTGAGCTCAGAAATCGTTCCTAGCAGGCTCAGGGGACCTTATGGGATGCCAGGAATCGAACACAGGTCCGTCATGAATTGTCAACGTGCAAGGCAAAAGCCCTACCAATGTGCTATCTCTCAGGCCCCAAGAATTCTCTTTTTATATTTCAAACTTTAACTAGTGAATTATTGCCTCACTTTCAATCAAACAAACATGCCCCATTCAATATCTGTATATATTGAATGTACATATATTCTCTCTCTCTATTACTCCCCATTAATCTAAAAACCACATGTCCCTAAAAAAAAAGTACTGTGGTAATTATCTTAAAGAAATGAACAAGATGGAGAGGGATAAAGTATTGAATAAAGGAAGAGAATAGATAGCATGTGCTATTATTGAATCAAGATTCAATTTACTAACCTTGTTATTGTTGTTGTTAAAAGTCATACAGACCCAATGCCCCAAATAGGAAGACTTATTACTAATACTAAGATAGACCAAGAACTTTTATACATTTCCTCACAGCTCCAGTGTTCCACACTAGTTATTGATTCTGGAGTACTATGGAAGTGAAATGTCTTTTGGAAAATCTGTGACGCCATCTGTATATGATTATAAGATTGCTGTTAGTCTACTAGGATGTTTGGGACTATGCCACCAAACCTTTCCCTGCCCTCATGACAATTTTCCTTCTGGATATATAAAAATATCATTTATTCAATGACCTACTTCTTTAAAAGCATCTCTAAGTACAAGGCCCTATTTCCCATATGAGTATAATCAAATATGATCTGAAATTTAGTTTTCCTGGTTTCAATTTTTGGCCATTTTCTCTAAAATAATTGTTGAAAAAATTAGGTCACTCCCACTAGCATACCTTTTACTTAGCACCTTTGATTACAGTGAATTTGAAATACCTGAAATAGTGTGAGCTATTATATTGACGAATAGTGGTAATTTTAAGAACTATTGTTTATTTTATATTTATCTCTTCTGAGGTAAACGAATTGTAACTGTGGTATAATTTTATTAAAACATTAGTTTATGTTATTAAAACATAGTAAAACATTGGAAGCCAAGTGATCAACACTTAAGAACCTATTATCAGAATTAATGATTTCCACTTATTTCTAATATTACATATGCAGTTAATATTCCTTTCTCAGTGCTAGGTCCTCTCAATTGTTTATTATTTTTGAGGAAAAAAATACACTTCTGGAGGGGATATAAATACAAATAAAAACAACCATAAAAACTTTGTTTTACATTGTCAGATTTTGTGTATTTGAGCAATTATGCATTCTATACAGAATAAAATTATCTATCTCTAAAATTCACAAAACCTGTGAACTTTGTACTTCAGGAAGGAATCTGATCAAAGTGGAAATAGAAAAGGGGGCAGAAAATCAATCTTACACTTCTGGGTGCCACTTAATCTACTGAGGGGACCTCTTTTTGAAGTTGATCTACCAAACATTTTTGTACTACCTACTAAATTACTTATGTTTACTATAATTCATTTCTTAATTCTACCGAGTATGCAAAAGCAAGCAATAAGACCATAAGATAAATTAGATACAGGAAAGGAGCTGTGTGTTTAGAACACATTCAAATGACAACTATCATCTGTTTTCTAGAAACTTGGTTTTCTCAAATTAAATCTTTCAACATTAAATATCTTTGCAAAAAGTGATTTTTAGTACCAGATTCAGAGAGGAGGTTATGACTGGAAAAATAAAACTAGGAGTCAAATTATCTTCTTGACAACCAAACAGATGACATACTCCAGTTACATTAGGACATTTGCAATCTATTGATTGATGTAAATAAATCTGCAGGTGTGTTTTGTTTGCTGTGGAAGACTTCCCTTTCACCATGAATTTTTCCCTAAAACACAATGAAAACTCTCTGTAGTGCTAATTCCTCTCCACTATTTTCTTTCTAAAATTAAATTCCATATGAGCTATAATAAGTAACAAACTTCACAAGTGTGCAATTTATTTCAAATATTTTAAATGCCATTCAGCATAGTAACCTCTGACTCAAGAAAAATGTCATAAATTCTCTGGTGAAATGTATTTATCTAGCAAGGGCATCTGTAGATATATCTAAGAGAAATGTTTGCAAATGAATTCAGAGCGATAGCACAGTGGGTAGATCATTTTCCTTGCACGAAGCCAACCCAAGTTAGATCTAGCATCCCTTAAGGCCCCTGAAATTTCTCAGCAAGAGTAATGGTAATTCTGTTATCTAAAATTTGATTCCAAATTTGAAATAATCCTCTGCTTATTTATATTTTAAAAATAAGTGTTTAATAAACCAGAAACAGAGGGAGTCACTTAATCTAGAAGACCCTGGGGAGAGGGTGGAGGATTTGGGAGACAGAATGAGATTGGAGGTGGAGAGAGGACAACTTGGTGATGGCAATTCCCCTGATTCAATGTTTATTTGTAAATGGAATATTACTGTGAATATCATGTAAACCACTATGATTAAAATAAAAAAAAATAAAAATGATAAAAAAAATAAGTGCTTAATCTTCAAGTTTACAAAATTGATAAAATTATCATTCATAAAAAGTTATTTACTTAGATTGAAATAAAAACACTTTAATTTCTATAAAAATATGCAATATGGGGCTGGAGAGATAGCATGGAGATAGAGGGTTTGACTTTCATGCAGAAGGACAGTGGTTCGAATCCCAGCATCCCATAAGGTCTCCTGAGTCTGCCAGGAGTGATTTCTGAACATAGAGCCAGGAATAATCCCTGAGCGCTGCAGGGTGTGACCCCCGCCAAAAATGTGCAATATACCCCCCTTCTAAGAAAACAATCCCCAAACCTGGGAATCAAGTTCACTAAAACTCAAATTATTGAAACACATTCTGTTTGGTCAACATCTTCAAAACCTGTTTTTGTATGTGAGATATGAATTATTGTACAGTTTTTTTACTTCTACCACTACTTTTTCTACCTTAAACAACATTAAAATTCAAAAAAAAAGGTAAGAATGAACTAATAAGTAACATTTAGAAAAAGAATCAATGGCCCCAATGAATAATTCTAGACTGGTTGCAAACCAAATTGATCAATGTCTTAAAAAGATCTTAAATTTGCATTTGAAAGCTCTACTTTGGCTTTGTCACTTACTTCCTCAAGACGAATGTAGCAGTTCATTATTCTCCAAGCTTGGATAACCCTATCTACAAAGTGGCATTGTCTGAGTAAAATAGTAACATCCCATAAACATACATGACACACAATAGTTATCCTGACTGAATCATTTTTCAGTGAATCATTTCCATAACTTCTAAGAATAATTGATTTAGTCTAGCTCATAGGCCTTTTAGTTAAATCTGTCAATGTGGCTTGATTCATAATTGACCAACTTATTATTCTGCTTTTTATCTATTTTAGAAAATAAACTGGTGAATAAAAAATGAAAACATATTATTGGTGATGTAATACAGGAAGAAAACTCCATTCTGTTGACTGGTAATGATAATTTTTTTATTGTGAGTCACAGAACTCACAGAATGTGTACATAGACATTTATCCTATTTTCCCACAATATTGTATATTATGGTTCCATTGAGTGGCCCATAAATTTCACATCTGTGCAATTTCACATCTCTTATTCAAAGAATACGAAGTACTTATTTTAATTTTAAAACTTTCATCTGTTAACAAAATAATTTAGAAATTACAATAGTGCTTAATGTGAGCCTAACATAAATTAGTGGGAAAACAGTGGCCTGAGAGTTGAAAATGTTGATTTTAAAGTTCAAGTAGGTCAACTTTTCTGTGAAAGGTCAGAAATAAAATGTTTTGAAATTAACCTAATATTTTTTGTGAATACTCAACATTGCTAATACTCAATACTTGATAGCAACTATAGAAAAATCTTTAACAAGCAATCATAAAACATTTGTTTTTTTTTGGTTATTTTCACATACTTAAAAATGCAACCATTCTGCTTAGTTCATGTATTGTTTAAAAATGGGAAGTATTAGATAAAGATTCCATAATTTTGCTCTTCAATCCTACTTTTGGACTCACTTTTGGTTTGTTCATTTGTAGATATGACCCAATGCAAACTACTTTACTTTCTCCAGTCAGGGATATTAATTGGGCCTAAAACTTGTACCTCATTCATATAATTATGTGGTGTGAATATAAATTCATGAAGGCACATGTCATTATGTATGAAGGTTATCCTGACTTGTAGTTCCTTTCCAAATAAGAAACTTTCTTTTTCTAGACCTCATATATAGTAGGCAAACAAGACACTTGATTCCAGAAATGTTCCCAAGTCCTGACTGCTTAACTTCAAGGTTACCCAAACTTCATAATTGCCACAGAAAATACTGTATAGTACAAAATGAACATGTCATTAAATCCTGGGCAAAAATAAGATGTCTTAAAGTTTTGGTAATTGCACTTTTATGCAAAGCCCTTTTTTTTCATCTTCCTAGGACATTTGTAGTTGATATAGAGTATTTGTAGTTGATTACAACCTTGCACTGAAGAAACTGTGTGTATTTTCTATCAAGCTTTGAACAATTGATAGACTGGAGTAACAGCACAGAGTAGGACAGTTGCCTTGCACACGGCAAACCCAAGACAGACCTGGGTTCAATCTCTGGCATCCCATATTGCCATCCGAGCCTGCCAGGAGTAAATTCTGAACATAGAGCCAGGAGTAAGCTAAGCACCACCAGATGTGGCCCTAAAACCACACAGAAAAGACCAAAAAGTCATCTTTAATCATAGTACAAGCCTACAATAATTAACATGGTAATGCTCCATGCGGTAGGTACCATCACATTGTTTGAACTGCTACTCTGCAGATGGTACAGAAAACTGTAAGGGATCTTAACTTTAAGACTGAGAGCATAATCTTTCATCCCTTTGAAAGGTTAGAACAAGCAATGGTCAAAATAAAGAGCATATTTGGTCATGAAGAAAAGTAGTACTCTCAAAAATCTACACACATAGGTCAGTGGAATATAACAGACATGATTTAATAGAATAGAGAGCCCAGAAACAAACTCTCTTTAAAAGGTCAAATGTTTTTCCACAAGGAGCAAGACCATTACTTAACCTTCAGGGAGTATATAAAAGCTAGACTTTGAATTCCTGGCTACTGGCCAGTGACCTGATAATCTATCTTAATAGTTATGTGGTGTTGCCTTTATAAAAACTCAAGAAAATAGTCAGACATTCCAGGTTCTGAATATGGGGAGATTTAGGAAGTATCTTTTAATTTAATTTTTCTTGGATTATACATATATTATCAGTGATCTAGTAAATTTAAATTAAAATAAAATGAAAGGAGACCTAAGTGGCATTCCAAAGCCATAGAAATCTTTAAATATAGACCATCACAATATTTTCAAAGCAAACTTTGTTCAGGTAAACAAGTAAATATTACTAATTTCCCATAAACTTTTCAGCACCTTTTAATGAATTACATTGTCAAGTGATTCATAAACCTATTGGTTATAATAGGTCTCTAATTTGGATTGTCTACTGACATAAAACAGTTCATGATATGCCTTTGTTAATGCAGAAGAAAAATAGTCTTCCTTTTAAATTAGACTCTTCTATTCTCCATGATTTTTTAAAAAAGAAATATACTTAGAAATTGCTCAAAAAATAACCACTTTATGCCAATTAATCTCAATAGGCAATCTTGGCTGTCTTTTAAGATATTCACAGTTCCCACTACAGGGAATAATAAAATCAATAAAAAAATGTGTCTGACTTCATAAATTCTTCTGTGCACTATAAACATGATTTCAAATAATTTTCTTTTATATCTTATTCATTCCTGACTTTATGTATCATCTTAATCTCAGAAAAGATATGGAAGTATTTAAGATGAAATTATAAATATAATTATTAAAATTAATTTCTTTTCATTTCTATATATAGTTAAAAGGGAAGTAAATGATTGTAAAGAGTGAGCCCTTAAGATATTGGGCAATAAGTTTGAGGATTACATATATTCAAAGAGCAAATAAAGGCAAGAATGCTTTGGTTCCTCATCAAAAGTAGAGAATTGTTGAGATAGGCCTTTGCTGTCTACAGAGAACTTTAAGGCCTTAAAATAGTACAGTAGTACAGTAGAATCCAAGAGCAAAGAAACACATATAAATCACATAAACAATATTAAAACTCAAAATGAGAATGCATATAAATAGATAAGCAAATGACTTTTAGAAAAGGGGGACAAGAGAGATAGTCAAGTGGGTAGGTGCTTGCCTTATAACCATGCTACTCTTTGATCCTAGGTCCTATGGTCCACTGAGCATAGCCAAGTATAATTTTTAAATGCAGAAACACCCCTGAGCATCACTGGGTATGAACAACAACAAAAAATCTTACAGAAAAAAATAAAGTAAGTGGAACATAAATGATCTGTAGAGCTTGAACAATGATTGAAATGGGTTTCAATTTATTTTTATTTTTGGTTTGGGTTTTTTTTTTGTTTTTTTTTGTTTGTTTGTTTTTGGGTCACACCCGGCAGTGCTCAGGGTTACTCCTGGCTCCATGCTCAGCAATTGCTCCTGGCAGGCACGGGGGACCATATGGGGCACCGGGATTCGAACCGATGACCTTTTGCATGAAAGGCAAACGCCTTACCTCCATGCTATCTCAGAAATACCAAACAAAATTGTAACCTATATACAAATGCATATGCTGTGACTTATTCCAATTAATAAATTCTAGTTGAAATGGAAATTATTAAACATTTCATCCCTATTTTTTTCTCCTAGAAAGTATGGGAATTTTGGCTTTATATGGCTAATTTTGTTTGCCTGGGGGCCAAACCATGGGATGCCAGGTCAGACACACACAAGAAAAGTGCTGTCACTACTGCTGTGTATAAACATTTCTGACCCTACCCTGATCAGTGATTGTACCCTACCCTAGGGTGTGACCTGTCAGTCTGCCCCCTAGGGTAGTACCTGATTCTGTTTTCATGATCTGGAATTGTTGTGTATGAACATTTCTGACCCTACCCTGATCTGTAATTGTGCCCTACCCTAGGGTGTGACCTGGCAGTCTGTCCCCACCCTAGGATGGTACCTGATTCTGTTTCCACCATTAGTGGTACGTGATTCTGGGTTATAAAAGCAAGGATCTGTGGAAAGAGGGGGCTTTTTTCTCTTGCTGGCCTTCACCCAGGCCATTTGAGGCTTCGACCTCTGCAAGGAATAAAGAGCTATTTTCTTCGGAACCGCTGGTTACTGGGTGGGAGACGCGTTCTCGGAGATGGAGGGGAGAAACCTCGGTCTCCCTATCTACATCAGTGAACCTCTCTTGGGGACGGATTAATACAACTACTGTACAGCTCCAGCCCCAATGAGGCTTCTTGTTTTGGTTTGGGGCCAAACTGGTGGCACTTAGAAGTTAACCCCAGCTCTGCAACCAGATATTACTCCTGGAGGCTCAGGGAATCATATGAGATGCCAGACACTGAATCTGGGTTGGCCATGTGCAAAACAAACGCCCTACTCATGGTGCTATCTTTCTGGGCCCAAATGGCATTTTTATTTTTTATAAATATTTTTATTTAAGCACCATAATTACAAGTATATTTGTAGTTGGGTTTTAGTTATAAAAAATCAATAAAAGAAAGAACACCCCCTTCAACAGTGCAATATATCCACTACCAATGTCCTCCATCTCCTTCCTCCCCAAGTGGCATTTTTCAAGCTTATTTATCTTTTTATAGATTTAGAAGAAAAAGATTTAGAAAAAATGATATTTCTCTCATACTATCTGAAAATAATAAGAAAAGTAGTTTCACTGAAGATAATTTTAGCCCCACTTAGGAGGCAATAAAGAATAATTTTGAATAATTCATAGTGCTAAAAATCTGGGGCTGGAATAAAAGTACAGGCTGTAGTATACTTGCCTTGCATGTCAGTGACCCAGGTTCAATCCCCAGCATCCCATACGATCCCCTGAGCATTAGCAAAAGTAATTTCTTAGTGCAAAGCCAGAAATAATTCCTGAGCATTGCTGAGTATGACCCCAAAATAAAGCAAAAATGAAAAGGCCAAAAATCTACTCAAGCTGCCTAACCATCTGTCCTTTATAAAAAGGGCTGCTGCTCAGAGCCACAACCTACACTCTCTGAAAGAAATAACCCAGTTCCACAATTAAACTCAAACAATATGAATAGCTAAACCTTCTAAGGTAGTATTGGACTATAAGTATGAAAACTCTAGGATTATTTTCAAATACGGTTCAGTAGAGTAACCTCCACATCCACTCTGACACTGGAAAAACCAGCAGCCTTTATCCACACTGTTATCTGTCCAAACTATTGCTCCTCCAAAAGGCTCCAAAAGAAATAATGACCACTAATACAGTACAATTATTTTAGTAACCATCTCTATAACATATAAAAACCTTTAAGATATATCTAAATACAAACAATGTCTTTATTTCAAGTTTCTTTCCTTCTCCCCCTTTCCTTCTCTCCCCACATAATTCTAGTGAGTGCTTTTCTTCTTCTTCAGTAAAGAGCCCAGGCTCTGCCCTTTCATATCCTGACATCTGGTGAGTGTAAGTCATTCATTCCTTTACTACTATGACAGGCAATTGTTGCACTTCCAAATTGCTACAAAACATGTAAATATATTCTGCTCACTCTAATCTAAATAAGTACACTTTCAACTCAACTTCCATTTTAGCTTGGTCCACAGGTCACTTGCAGTCACATGATGCAAAGAGGAATGGAAAGAGAAAGTACAATGGATTGTCTATAATTACAATAGATGGCTTCTGAAGATTCTATAAACAAAGATTGTGACCATGCTTTAGCACCTATGAGTAAAATGAAGTACCTAAAGTACTTCTTTTGGGTCAGGTAAATCTTATTATGCAAGAAAACTCCATCTCCATCAAAAAGATCTACCTCTGTAGGCAAATATAGTCATACTCAGCATTTTATTTTAAACAGGTCAAATGGACAGCACCTTCAAGAAAAGATCAAGAAGACATTTTTCAGGAATCGTGATGGGTGGCTAAACAAGAAATAAGAGGGTTCATTATCTGTGAACTGAAGGATCAAGTGTGTAGCTTCAGTCAACTTCTCCTTCCCGATACTCCTGCTGTTTTATGATCAACCATGGATAATATTGTTATCAATGAATGATTATAGTTGAAAAAAATCGATAACATCTTTCTCACATCTGTGTAGCCAGATCCTAACCTTTGAAGTTTCATTCTATCCAAAACCATCTTTCATGCTCTCTCACATACAACCAATCTTCTCTCTGGCCAAAGAGTTTTTTCAAGAGGTTTTTCAGCATGTATGTTTAATTCAAGGGTTCTAAGAAAAACTAAACTTATATGGCCAATGCCTGGTTCTTGCCGGCAATGATACCTAAGCCAAGAAGTTGGTGATCATGCTGCTTATGTGAAACTCTAGGCTGTGCTGTGGAGGTGTACTTCCACTGGAATTTAGGAAAAATTTCCTTTTTTTGTGGGTGGGGGGTCACACCCAGCAGCTCTCAGGGTCACTCCTGGTTCTACGCTCAGGAGTCGCTCCTAGCAGGCTTGGGGATCATATGGGATGCTGGGATTTGAACCACCATTCTTCTACATGCAAGGTAAATGCCCTATCTCCATGCTATCTCTCCAGCCCCTAGGAAACATTTCTAAGGTATCTACCATGTACCAGCATCTCTGAAAGCATAAGATTGAGAACAAAGATAGGTAAGGCATTCTTGCCCTCATTTAGACTCCATGTTCTAATGAGGACAGAGGATCACAAAAATAGAAAATATTTATGAGAACAAAGAATAATAAAAATAGATAATTTTAAATGGATAGATGGATTTTAAGACCAAGAAATGCATCACGGGTTAGCTAAGCTCAGTGGTTCTGCTGGGAATTAGCCTTGACACTGACTACCAAGGGCCCATGAGATGCCTTGATGTGATTATTAAAGAAATTGGATGCGACATCTGTGGCCACTTAAGCCTCATTCACTCTAGTAAAATCAGAGAAATGTCTCCCAGATCAGTTTGTGGTCACTTTAGGAGCTTTTTGCTTTCTGATGCTGGTAGGAAAATCACAGCAAGTCATGATGCCTGAGCTCTCAACTTGACATAGAGTTTTTTCAGGAGCTCCAATGATTGCTTCTTCGTGTGCCAAGTGATGGTGCAAAAAAGTCAAATGAAGTCTCTAATCATCACAGTGATGAGTTCTGTTTTCATTTTATGGCAGAAAATGCTTTGAGGTAGTTGGAAGATAGTGCAGTGGATAAATCTTTTGCCTTGCATGTGGCCAACCTGGGTTCAATCCTTGGCATCTTATCTGTTCCCCCAAGCCTGTCATGAGTGATCCCTGAACAGAAAGACAAAAGTAACCCCTAACTATGGCCCCTAAATCAAAATATAGAGCAAAAATTAAAACACTGCATTTAAAAAATGCTTGGAGCTCAGAAGATAGGTATGTACCCCCCCCCCCGTTAGGATTTGCATCATTATAAACATGATACATGCCTAAAGAAAAGTCTAATGTACAATGTGCCATGAAAAAGCCATACCATGGTGCTGATGAAAAATAATTTAAGATGTATTTCAACATCATCCTTCTTTCATTATTACATGTATTACAGAAATAGAACTCTACAAGTAAGCCAATTTACTTAGGGAAATGGGAATGTAATACAGAATTACTATTAATAATAGAGCTGTTATTCTGGTCCAAATACGTTTTTTTTCCAGCTGTTAAAATAATCCAATGAATACCAATCTTGTTAGAGTAAAATTCTGAGGTATTGTGGAAAACAAATAAACAACAAAATAACCCCAAAAATCATGTTTGATAGTGATGAATAATAAATAGAAAAAGTAAAACAATAAATAAGGAGATTGGGGAGCAGGAAAAAATGAGATTATGGGCAAGGGTTGAGGAGTGAGCAAGAAGAAGCACTGTAGTGTCATAGGTTTAATTGAGTCCCCCACAAAATTTATAAGCTAAACTCCTATTCCCAAAGCTATCACACTATATTCTTCTTTGAAATGCAATTTGCAGATATAAGTAATAAAGATGAGGTCATACAGAAATATGGAGATGCCTTAATTCAGTGTAACTAATGGAGAAATTTGGACACACACACACACACACACACATACACACAAATGTGAAGATTGAAGGATGCTACCAGAAGCCTTGGAAATAAGTCTGGAACTCACAGTAAGCCTAGAGAGGGAGCATAATCTCACTAACTGAGAGGAAATACTGTATCTCAAACCTTAAACCTCCACAATTGCAAGAAAGTTTATTTCTGTTGTGTAAGTCACTCTGTAGGGGACACAGTATTATAGTCTGAAAAATAATGTGATAGGGAAACAAGGCTGGGGAAAAAGGGAGAGAGAAAACACAGGAACAGTAAAAGAAAACCAAGAACTAGATAATAAATATTAATGTAAGGACTTTAGAGTAAGAGCTTTTATAGGTTTGAGTAGAGAAGTGATAAAATTTGCTCAGGTCTCAGTATACATAGAATTTCTATCTGTGCTAAAGCAAGTTTCTTTGGATCCCAAACCAGAATTCCATTTTTATAATAAAACAAATATTTTAAAATCTGATTGAAACATATAGGTTCAAACTAAACTCTATAGCATGAACTTCTTCAAAAGAAAACAAACAAAAAAAAGACATTAGCATGTGGGACCCAGAGACAATGGAAGACTCCAGAGGAAATTTCATGTTGGTGTGAAACTGGTCTTGAAACAAAAGTACTTAAAGCAACTATGTAACACATTATCTTTAAATAAAGTAATCTATATTTCAAAAAATGTTAGGAGATACAAAACTATCATTACTCCTCATCCTCCTGGACACTGAGGTCTTAATTCAGTTCACCCGCTCCATTAACAGAAATTAAATAAAACCCTATTCAATAAACCTTGATGACCCGACATGTTACATGAGGCATAAGGCAACAGGACACATAACCTTTTGCAACTAGAATTTTTGGAATTACTCTCTAAAATAACATTTTTGGCTCTTATAAAATACTTAAAAATGAATATATAAAAATATAAAAGAAGTTAAGGTTTTATAGTAAGTCAACAAATAGTGATGGAATGATATCTTATGGAAATAATTATTAAAAAACTTACACTTGGAGACACCATAAGTAGGGATTCTTCAAGTAGTTCAAAAGGTCAAAGTTCTTATTCTCTTGCTTAGGTTCAATCAGAGAGCAGATTTGTTCATTCTATTTTTGTGATAACATCTGTAGTACAGGTACTTTTGAAGGAATCATACCCTACTTGTGACATATGTTGCTGTTCCTCCTTCTTGCCTATGTGGCCTCATAAAAGGGGTATTTCCATCTATTGCCACAGTCCTGAACTGACTACCAAAGGTGACTGCATATTAACCCAGAAATCCCTTCCCAATGGGCTCCCAGACTAATTTCAATGCTCCAACTACCTGTCATCCAAAAATCCCCAATACAATCAAGCCAGATTTATTTAGCCAGATAGCAATAGCATAAGCTCTGAAATTAGTCTGCACGATTTAGCATCCTGGCTATCAACTCAATACCTACCTATAGGGCATTGAAAAGCTTTCTTGATGGACTATTCCTTGATATAAGGATCAACAAGATGTGAGGAATAATAGAACCTATTTTGTAGTTAATAAGGATTAACTGAGTTAATATTTGTAATCAGCTTAGAACAGGCCTGGCACTCACTTAAAATTAAACTTTGTATTTGCCTTAAACTTACTATTTGTGTTTTACAAATTAGTATATAATTTTTCCTTAAAATATTTTGAAGAACAAAAGTATAAAGAAAAGATTACATTACAATATATTATATTAATATTTTATTATAATATATTATATTATATTAATTATATACTAAAGATAAAATATCAATCTAAAATATTTGCCTCAGGAAATAACATATGTGGTTATTACAACTACTCATTTCTACATTGTGTGCTTCTATAAATATTTAGACTTAACAGAATTTTATAAACTTCATAGAGCTTAGGTATATTTTCAGAGTCATATAAGTTAAATAATTAAACACATATTTAGAACTGGGGAAATAAGCACAGTGTTTAAGGCTGCATGCAGTTGAGCCTGGTTTGATCCCCAGTCCCACATAATGGCCTTTTGAACCTCACCAGAGTTATGTCTCAGCATAGTGCAGGAATAAGTCTCGTGTGCCACTGGGTGTTGCCCAAAAGCAAACAAAAGATTTATTTACTTATCTTTTATTCATTTATTTTTTTGGGGGGAGGGGTTCCCAACTGGTATTCAGTAAGCTTGAGGCTCACAGGCGATTATTGACCAACTTGGTTAACAGTTTAATGAAGGAACTGCAGAGGATGTGATGTTCCTTGGGTCTTGCAGTTCTGGGGCCTCCAGGGACACAGTTAGCACTACTCAGGCTGCCCTAAGAGACAGGTAAACAAGTGGTGCCAAAAATACAGCCCAGATATCATAAAATAAGCATATGCCCTAATTGCTATACTAACACCTGGCCCTTTGAGCACAATGCCTGTCTTGAATACAGGCAGGAGTGGGGGGGGGGGAGCATTGATGGTGGGAATGTGGCACTGGGTAAAGGGGGTATTCTGTTTATGACTGAAACCCAACTACAAACATGCTTGTAATCATGGTGCTTAAATATTTTCATAAAAAATAAATAGAAAGAAGAAAAGAAATAAATAAATAGAAAGAAAAAGAAAAAAGTAAGGAAGAAGAAAGAAAGAAAAGAAGAAAAGAAAGAAAGAAAGAAGAAAGAAGAAAGAAAGAGAGAAGAAAGAAAGAAAGAAAGAAAGAAAGAAAGAAAGAAAGAAAGAAAGAAAGAAAGAAAAGAAAAGAAAAGAAAAAGAAAATAAACCAAAGCAGACAATTTCTCTTCAGTTTCAATGAACAGTGTCCATCATTGTATGTGAACAATGGATCCCTTCTACAGGAATCCTGCCAGAAGCTTACATAAATTCCTCATTGAGTGCTCACATTGAACTCATGAGGTACATCCAGTTTGCATTCTCTACTTAAAAATGAAGAAAAATTCTGGAGATTTGAAACTTCTCAGTAATTACATGACTACAACATGGGAAAAACTTAGTTGGAGCTTTTCATACTTTTTCTCTACTTGCACCAAAGCATGCTTTTGACTGCTTGTCCTTTCTTGAGCAGTTCCTGGCAAGAGGTCCTCGGAGCCCTGTTTCTAGCCTACTACCATGCTGTTGAAACCCTAGAGATCAAATGTAATATGCATTACTATTCCACCAGGGAAAGAGAGCTTTCAAAAAGGAATTAATATGGAAGACAAACTTCAACATGCCTTTACACTGCAAAGAACTATTAGGACTGCTAAAATGATGGAAAATTGTCATTGATGTTTACTTTTTTTCTGGAGCTAGCATCCACTGTGACCAGAGGGGTAGGTCACATGGAGTTCCACTAAATGGGGAGGGGGGCGCTCAAGAATTGTCTGTAAATGTTAGGGTCATTCTTGAGATATTTTGACTATTGTTTTTTTTTTTTTTTTCAAATAAATGTAGCATGACCTGATTTTTATCTCAAATTGCTTGCATAAAATGAACATCCTTTATTGCCGATGTACTTGGAGGCCAATATGCCTCAGCTGGTGCTAAAATTATTTTCCCCTTCAATTCTTTGCATAGAGTGGAGAAAATCAGCTCCCAGAGCCAACAAGCTCAGAGAAAAAGAATTACTTGATGGGAAAGTGATATTTCAAGTTGTTTGTGAATGATAGGGTAAATCCAACAGGTTCACTAAATGCAGACAAACTTTATTAGCAAAACTGCTCATTCAGATTACCAGAGGAACTAGCTTTCTGATCCCATAAATGATTCATTGCATGCATGACCATTATTCTAAGTTCCTATTAATTTCTCAATTCCCAGTCGGATTCGGCTGCCTTTAAAGGTGCGTTTCTATTTGCAGTTGCTGATATTCTGTAGGAATGGCTAATAATTTAATCTAACTATGGGACAACTAAAGATGTGACTGAATAAGCTAGAGCTGTTCTTCATCCAGCAAAAAGAAAATGTGGCAGAAAGTGTCTATAACCGCTTTGATGTTCAAATGTGTAAGTAGCAAGTAGTAGGCCTTTAGCTTGGTCTTTGCTCTCCTTTGCTAGAAATATAAAAAATTTTTCTTTCTACAGTTATGGTTTTTAATTATTATTCAGGCACAAATGTAAGATTTTGGGGATCATCCGTTTGTGAAAGAAAGGAAAAATAGTTGTGTGTATATTTTTCTGTTTATTTTTCCATGAAAAATGTTGGAAAGGGGGAAAAGCTGAAAATAAAATATGTTCTGCTTTTAAAAATGTAAAAAGAAAATAAAGAAAACATGGCGGAACAGAGAAGAGTAGGACCACCTTCCAAGTGGAATAACTGGTGTCGCTGAGGAAAAGAAATCTTACTAATAAGAATACTTGTCCTTTATTTGTTTGCTTGGTTTTTGAAAAAAGGGAAAATGTTCTTAAGTAATTACTACAAAAATAAACGGGATTCACTCAAAGTCTACTGAAGAGCAGCAGTAAAGAGGCTAATGAATTTCCCAAAGGGATCTAAATGTAATACTTGAAGAAAAAAAAACCCACAAAACCAAAATACATGTTAGAAACATGGAAGAAACATTAAATTCAAAGCTTATTGATTTGCTGCTGAATCTTTCATTCTGCATTAAAACAAAATGGAATGGATGAGACTGCAAGAATACAATGTCCGGAAGTAACATGGGGGAAAAGAGACAGAGGCACTGGAATGTGGAGCCCTCTACAATTTACAGACAAATCATTTCTATATACCACCCAACACTACTGAATAAGCATGGGACCCAATGACACCAATTAAATTTAAAAATAAAACTTATCAAGGATTCAGGGGTGTGAGGAATCTGTGTGTTTAAATAAGAGGTAGGACATTTCATGCCTGAAAACCCATTTTAAATAATGGTAAATCAAATTTCTAAATCAGATTTCATAATAAAAAGAAAAAGAATGAAAAAGTGTTTAAATAAGTTAATCTCATGCAGTTTGGGGCCCAATTACTGCCTTTCAAGATTGACACAAACAATCTCTAAATCTCATTTTTCCTGGCTTTGCTAGGTCCCTAAGCATCTTTTAACTGCTCTTCCCACACTCTATTACTTGTATGGTGGCAGGAGTTATAAATAAACATGCTAGTTGGTTTCCAATAACTATTACTTACCTAAAGGCATTCAAGTGTCAAGTTGTCATCTAAGTTTTGGAAACTAAGTGAAAAAATCTCAGGGTATAGAAAACAAGTCTAACCAGAAGTTAATATGAATGGAGATGAGCAGCATGATTTAACTAAACAGATCCAATTCAAGAAACCAGGAGTATACTGAACGAATTATTATGGTAATCTACTGGGGAAAGAAGGTCGAGTAACACACACAAGTTGAGACAGTTTGTTGGCCTTGGGATATAGCTGCAATTGTATATTGTTAAATGAACTATTTTAAAGTTCAGTTTGAACCAGTGAAAGGCAATTCTCAAAGCCAGGATAATTAAGCAACAAAGACATATTGGTTAGAGACAACATACAGGGAAAATGTGTTTCCACTATAAGAAAGTGGTGGCTAAGAGTATCTGGAAATGGATAGTTCTTCATGTCGTGAGCCTGTCTAGAGTATAATCGGGGTGGGGTGGGGAGGAAAGAGATTTGGGACATTGGTGATGGGAATGATGCACTGGTGAAGGGGGTGTTGTTCTTTACATGACCGAAACCCAACTACAATCATATTTGTAGTCAAGGTGTTAAATAAAGATATTAATAAAAATTACATAAAAATGAAAACAGCTAGTTCTAGTTCATTCTCTTCTAGCTATATGGTATTTATATTTGTCTACATTTAGGTTCCTTGAACACAGTTTGTGAAAGAAATAATGAGCCTGACAAATCTTAATAGACATTATTTGATATATTAATGAAATGGGCCAATTTGGATCCAATTTGGATACAAAAAACCAACAGTAAAATAAACTGGAATTTTTAACATAACTGCAAACTAAGTGAATCTTAGGATTCTATAGCTGAGTGAGAGAATGCAAGGAAAACTAAACTTGAGCAATGTGGAGTTCATCAGAAAAGTAGGTTGATTTGGCCAAGATGGAGGTGGTCTGAATAGAAAGGCAATTAATGGTTCACCACCCTCTGGGGTACACAAAGTACACACAGGAAGCAGATAATCAGCAACTGATGCCATGGTGTGTGGTGGCTGTTAGGGTGCTAGCAGGAGTATACAGGGGGATGTGAACCATGCTGGGGTTTTTTCTTTGTTAAGAACATTGTAGAAAGTTTCTGGTAAAGATAAGGTTTGCAAAATATTTGTGTTTGCACTAGACATTGAGGCACATTTTACCTTATGTTCCTGAACTTATTGTCCATTTTAGGAACACTTGAAATAGGTAGAGAACTGTCTTCTGTTCTCCATTTCTACAGAGAACTTTTTAATGGAATTCCATTTTACTGCATAGATTGAAGAAAGCATCCAAAACAGAGGCAACTAAAAATTATAACTGATTTATTATTTTCTCTAGTAATTACTTACTAACAAATAATTGTCTACTGGTCTCGGGCCAAGTAGTGAGTATCTGAGTGAGAGACCAACTGAACTTATTCATATGCATTCTGCAGTTTCTTCTTATAAAAATAGGAATACATCCTGGAGATAGTTTTTCCTTAAATTAGGTAAAATTTTATTCAATCCCTGACACAGTGTCTGGTATATGGTAAAGTGTTCATAGAAAGATCAGATAATTTCTTTCCACATCTTTTCAGATGTGTCAATCACCTTGACCAATCTCCACACTACTAATAAAATGACTAAAGACCAAATTATCTGAAGCTATAGAAATTTGTTTCTTTTAAGATTTACCAAGAAGTTTTTAGTCTTAAGGGCTTTAGAAAGTTAACAGTCCTAGGTGATACAAGTAAAACTTATAGCTTTTTATCACAGTCAAAAACACAATAATAAAATTAAGTCATGTTTCTCAGAGGTATTGCAGTTGAACAAATCTAGTAGTTTCAAGAGTCTTCTGGGATTTGTAAAGGTGTATGTTACTCTCTACCAGCCTTCAACTCCTTTAATCATTGATTTTTATTAAAATAAAATGATCAAACTTTTGGATAATATGAACTAAATTATAAACTAATATAGAAGTTAGAATATTTATTAGACAGAATAATAATCAGACAGAAAAGTTATTAGACAAAATAATGCTAGGACAACATATATTTTTCAATAGCACAAAATATTATCAGCCATAGTCTTAATCTATTATAATTATGACACTCATTGTGCCTTTACTCTATGCCAAGAATACACTATGTGACAAGTTATTACAGTCATCATTATGATAACTCATAAAGTCAGTTTTACCAGTATTGTCATTGATGAGATGTAAGTTCAAGAGAGGAAAGCTTTTTAAGCAGAATTACAAAGATATAGCTAACTCAGATCTACCTTCAGAAGCTCAAGTCCTTCAACACTATCATCTCTTTGAATCAGTGATACATGACTTTGAATTGATGCCCTGTTCTGCCATTCACCGACTGCGTGATCTGGAACAGGTTATGTTTAACTTCTTGAGGGATCAATTTTATCTTTAAAATAAGGACAATAGTAGTATTTATTTTTGACATTAATAGAATTCAGAGGGAAGTAGAAAGCCTGTCTTGAATACAGGGGCGGGGGGTAAAGGAGGGGATGGGGCATCGGTGATGGGAATGTTGCACTGGTGAAGGGAGGCATTCTTTTTATGACTGGAACCAAACTACGATCATGTTTGTAATCACGGTGTTTAAATAAAGATATTATTTAAAAATAAAAATAAAAGAATTCAGTGAAGAAATATTGTCAAATACATGGCAGGATAATGGCCAACTAAATGGCAACTGTGTCTAACATTAGCAATCAGCATCAATTAACGTAGGATGACAGTAAGACTTAAAGAGAGTTTGACAATTTTGGTTCATGTACCTAAAATAACATTTTGATATTTGTAGAAGCAGATATCATTCTAGAAGTAACATGAAAGTGGGAATTAATTTGACAAATCTTCCTTTATTGTGTCAACATTTTTCATAGATTATTATAGGAACTGCAGAAAATACAGTAGCAACAAAAATTTAGTAAGAGCTTAGTTATCACTGAGCTAATACTTTTGTGGGACATGAAAACAATCTTAAAGATACAAATGCTTTTTTACTTAGTGATAAAAGCTATGAACAGAAATCATCTGAGTACGAAGCACTTTTGGAGAGATAGTATAAGCAATAGCTCTTCTAATTATGTAAGTTATGAGGTAAATGGATTTAAAATGGCATAGGGAAACTGCATTTTAATTTTGTTTTTATTTTTGGTATGGAGGTACAAAGAATCACACTGAATCAAAGGATGGGTACTATCACTGTAAGGGTACATCCACGGCAACATGTCAAAATGTTTAAACAGAGGAAACACAAATGCAAAGTGCTGAAGAGAGGAAAAGAAATGGGAAATGTAGTCAGAAAACATCAAGATCTTATTAAATCATGTCGAATATTTTTATTTATGTTCCAGCTGAGATGAGGAGAAAACCATTGAGAAGGACAAACTTGATTGTACAAGATAGAAAGAAAGGTGGAATTTTTATTACAATGAAAGTGTCACCAAGTGGTAGAAATTTGTTGAATTTTGGAAGTAATTTTAAAATGGTGGTCAAGCAGGTAGCTCATTTAGAGATAAAATGAAAGAGAAAATTTCAGAAAAGGGTTAGAATAATATTACAGTAAATAAGGCACTTACCTTGCTTGAGTTGGCCAGGGTTTGGTCCCTAGGCCCCTATAGATACTAATAGAATTTCTATAGTACTAGTTATAGTACTAAGATTCCCAAGCATCCTATTGATATTATCAGCTCAAGGTACTACCAGAATTGATTCCTGAGTGGAGAGCTAGAAGTAACCCCTAAGAATCACTGGGTGTGCCCCCTAAAAATATATTTTAGGATGACTTGAGGATTCTGACTTGATCAATTAGAATGCTATAGTCTCATTTTATGAGATGAAGATTGAAGAGTGGGGTCTTTGGTGGAAACATCTATCAAGATTTCAGATCTGTTTATATTTACTTTATTTTAAAAGCAGGTATCACATAGTTGACATAGTTGACCATAATACATTTGTTGCTAGATAAGTGGAAGGAAAATTATTTTTAAAAGAAGAAAATAAAAAGAAGAAAAAAAATAAAAAAGAAGCAGAACAAGAAATTTTGTGAATATTGGGGTCAGAGCTATAATAGCGCAGTGGTAGGGCATTTGCCTTGCCTGTGGCTGATCCAGGACGGACTTAGGTTCATTCCCCAGTGTTCCAGATGGTTTCCCAAGCCAGGAGTGATTTCAGAATGCATAGCTAGGAGGAACCCCTGAGAGTCACCGGATGTGGCCCCCCAAAGAAGAAAAAAAAGTTGTGAAAATTATTATATCTTCAATGATGTCATTAAGTCATTGTCAGAAGGTTTAGCAAGTTTTTGCTGCTAGTTGATCATTCTGATAATTCATTTGTTTCTGAACATTGGGTGACTTCAACTACACATTATTAGTGTGCTCCTATGGGAATGACAGTATTAAACAAGGATGGAATTGTGGCATGGATGCAAATGCAGCCATGATCCAGGAATTCCAAAGTTTTTGTCAGGGCATGATTTCAGCTTCCAGGGTTCTTAAATATAATTAGGGGGAGGGGAGGATGCTCACACTCATTCCAAAAGAGTCCTGGTGATATCAGCCCAAAGATTTGCATACCTAAAGTTTTGGTCAAAATGGGATTTTGCAGAGAGTGGTTGAGGAGTGGTGAAGCACGGCTACAGGTCAAGTCATGATTGTGGGTGATGAGTATGCAGGCATGGTTTTGTCAGAGCAAGAATTTGGCCACTATGGCCTCCTAAAATTGTCAGTTTTCAGCTGTGTGACTTGTTTTTTTGGGTCACACCCGGCAGTGCTCAGGGGTTACTCCTGGCTCCATGCTCAGAAATTGCTCCTGGCAGGCACAGGGGACCATATGGGGCACCGGGATTCGAACCAATGACCTTTTGCATGAAAGGCAAACGCCTTACCTCCATGCTATCTCCCGGGCCCCCAGCTGTGTGACTTGTATACCCCTAATTTTTCACTGTGTGGTTTACATTTGTTTCAAGAACAGTGAGTCTATAGAGCTGGTCAGGTGCAGACATGATGACTGCATTTTTAAGGCTTCATAATTTTGAACATGAAATGTGGTTATTTACTACACACCCTAGGGGGTGTCTTAGTAAATAGCTATCAATGTGCCTAGAGTTCAAAGAAGCTTGGTATAGAGATATGGACTGGTGATTCTAGTGTTTTTAAAAATCAGATTATAGACAAAATGACAAAAATGTGTCTGTAGATGGAAAGAGGACAATTTAAAAAAAAAGTTATATAATACTCCGTTGTTTTGAGCTATGGACATGATTGTGGAGACACATTGGATTCAAAAAAAAAAAAACATCTCTAGTTTCTACTTAATTAAAATGTTTCCAGATATGATGGGTCCTCAGTCATGTTCACAAGCAGCTCCATAAGACATTAGTCAGTGTCATTACTGGGTTTTTACAGTGGTTGGGAAGGAGCCCATAGTCTCCCAGATTAACAATGTTATACAGAAAACAATTGTGTAGAAATTGAGAACATTTTTGTTGCTGCTATTTGCTTACATTTGTTATTTTTCACATACTTTGGCATTGTTTAATGGTATGACAGAGGTAAGAAAATAAAAACTTCTGGAGTGGGCGGTACACACATGGAAGTGGTTTCAGTTTATTTCTGACTCTGGGCTCAGTTCTGGGGAGCTCAGAGTGCTGGAGATCAAATTTTAGTTGGCCACATGTAAGGCAAATGCCCTATCACTGTAGTATCATTTCAGTTCTAATAGAGGTTTGGTTTTGGTTTTGTTTTCGGTCACATCCAGTGGCACAGGGATTACTACTTGCTCTGCACTCAAAAATCACTCCTGGAAGGCATGAGAAGTGGGGCAGGGGCCCTAAGAGTTGTCTGGAATTGAAACCAGGTAAGCCTTGTGCAAGGCAAACACCCTACCTGCTGTGCTATCACTCCATCCTCTCAAATAGAAACATTCTAATTTAAGTTAAAAATAAGACAAGAACGGGTTTTGCTGCTACTATCCCCACTCCCTCATTTTAATATATGCACTCTTATTTACAAGTGTTTTTCAACCACTGTGCTGCCGTGTCATATCGTCTTTTGTGCCGTGGGAAAAATTCCAATTTCATCCATAACATGCGGCTTTGGGTCACAAATAGATTATTCAATTATTTCATAATAAAGTAATTATAAAATCATTTATTTGTGATTATTTGACCCCATTCAAGAGAATTTCTTTATATATAGTCAATATAGGCAGAGTTAAATGTTTTAACATTTTCAAATGGTGGTGTGCCTCATAATTTTCTTTTCATGAAAAGTGTGCCTTTGCACAAAAAGGTTGAAAAACCCTGATTTACAATACTGATAATAATAGAGTTTCAGTTATACAGTGTTGATAAATATTTAAAGACCTGCCCTTAACTTGTTTTGTGAGCTTAAGCAACTTAAAATTTCCCTTAGCCTTCAATTTCTTATTGATAAAGTAAAGGAGTAAAATGGTACACATATTAAAATTTGCTTCTGAGATAAAAAGTTTGCAGTTACCAGGTATCCATTGCTGTGCTACTTAACACAGATGTAACAAAAAGCAGTTATTAAAAGAATATTTTCACAGATCCCAAAAGTTGCTGATTTGTTCAAACTTAGATTCTTAGAAGTTGACAATGGCCAAGTCATATGAGGTAGTTTAGTTCCTGAGTTATCTTCGCCAGAACTCCTGCTCCCACTTCCAGTACAAGGTGGTGCAGCTGTACTTCTGTGATAAGATGTGGCACACGGCAGGAAAATTTATCTCAGTGTGAACAATATATGCTTTAATCATGAGAAAAGCACAGTATTGGTATATTGCAGCATATTACTAGGCCCCCTAGGCACATACAGTGTAGTCAGTAAATGACAAGATAAAACAATTCAGGTAGAGAAAAGAATATTACTTTCCAGAAACACACAGTGCTAGCTACAGAAAGGACAATGAGATTCCTCAGGTGTTAGGTGGCTTAGAGAGTAAAACTTGCATTCATGTTGGGTATTCATGAGAATGAAAGGACTCAGAGGCAAAAATGAAGAATAAAAAGCTTTAGAATCAAATAGGCCAGGGTTTTCCAATCTAACCCTACTTGCTATTTGCTCTGTAATTCTTCATTCTTCTGAGATTAGTTGTACTAAAAGTGTCATAATTCTCTAATGGAAGGTTAAATATAATTCCTAGTATCCAGAAGAAGCAAAAATGATCATTATTAAATATATGAATCAAGAAAATAGCAAATGAAATTCCAAAAAAATAGTAAAGTTAATGAATCCCAGAGCCCCTTGACTTACAATCTTCCTTTCTGATCTTATTTTGACTACTTTCCATCATGACTTTCATTGTATATATGTATATCTAAATACATATATTTTTATCATCCTATTTATAACAGATCAAATTCATGTCCTCTCAAATTTAGTCATACACTACCTAAAGTTTTCCCTATCAACACTAGCACTAATCTTCATTTCTTAATTTTTCTTTAAATACACTTATTTTATTAGAACATTACACCAATATTTAAAATGGAATTCATCATCATTTCCTTAAGAAAAGAGACTTCGAAAATGTGATCTGGGATGATATTTATTGATTAAAGCTATTGCCATCTTTCATCTTTCATTTTCATAGATAGCCCAACTATCTATGTGCTAAAGAATGAGGAGGAGTGAAAGGGGGCTGATTTTATTATTTGGTATATATCATTTCTAATAAAAGACTTATCGATCCAAATATAAAAAGGATTATGATGTATATGCATCATAACATAAAACACTATTTCTTGTGTTAAAAACAATTAGAAATTAAAACTGTGTTCACTGAGTAAGATATGTAAAATATTATTTAATGTTACACGGATTACATATATATATATATTAGCAATGGCTGAATGTATCTGAGAAACATCAACTTTTGTTCAGACCATATCACCTCTATTTTCTTCAATCCTTCATATCTTCTATTGCTATTTTGTATCTACTTTGGATATCCTTATCAGCAATAAATTAGGTTTATTTTCCCCTTAAACTTTACTTTTAAAAACCTACTGGAAATAAATCACATACTTCTTATGACTCCTGTTCTATAACAATCATACTGGCATTTTTATGCTTTCATTTTTAATATTCTATATTTTTTGCTTACACTGACCCCAATACAAATAATTGCAGTGGGGACATAATTTTTTATTGCTACATCTAGTAGCACATAGCCTTCTTGATAGTATCATGTGGTAAATATATGTAGAATAAAATATATGGTCAATGAGAATATCAAATACGAGAAGCATATTTGAGAAGAAATCTAGTGAAAATTATGGTTAGTGGCATTAGCTAGTCATAATGGAAAAATTTGAATAATAAGTAGTAGGTTGCAAGTTTTCTGGGATAATTTTGATTTCATATGGCTCTCAAAAATGAGATTTTAGACTAATATTGGAAAGTCAACAATTTTCAAAATCCAGTAACTTGTTAGTGGTGTCAAAGAAATCTACCATGATGTTCCTTCCAAATTTCTTTATGTACATTTCGTATTTGCCTCGCTAGAAAAGACAAATGCCTCCTATTGGATATATGAGAATGCCTAGCATTTTTTTTTTTGGTTTTTGGGCCACTCCCGGTGATGCTCAGGGGTTACTCCTGGCTATTCTCTCAGAAGTTGTTCCTGGCAGGCACGGGGGACCATATGGGGAACCGGGGGATCGAACCATGGTCCGTCCTAGGTTAGCGCAGGCACCTTAGCCTAGCATTTCTTATTACCTTTTTTTTTAATGTAAAGGTAGATGAATCATTACTTACCACAATAATAAAAGTCTTTTAATAATATGTCAAAATCTATCACAGTGGGATTTCAGAAGTATAAAAATTTAAAGAAAGTAATATTGAAGTAACAGGTATCACATAAAGAAAGTGAAATATTAAAATGTACTATCTAGCATGTTAAACTTCAAATGAGATTGAACACCAAACAAAAGGATTTAAACAACTCTGCAGTAAGGCTCATATATAATTTCCGACAAATCCTGTAAAATAATCAGGATGTTCATCATCCATTGCATAGCAAAACATAAAACTGAAAGGATATAATTTCATTTTATAAATTTGAGTAATGACATTTTAGAGAAAAATAAGATAATGGTCAAAGAAAGGAAATAGAGGTATAAAAAAATAAGTAGAAAGTCTTGAACTGCTGGGCAGCTGCCTTTGTCACTCCTTTCACTCATACAGTGTAAAAGGTTTTCTTAAAATGGAACAGAAAAATCTAAGAAGTCCTTCTGTTAAAACTGGTAAATATCCCAGATATTGTCTGGTTCAAACTTCATATCCCATAAAAAAAGAAAAGGCAAGTAAAAGTAATAAATTGTCTAAAATCAGCTACTTTTGTCAAAAGGATGTCTGGGGTGTAGGTCTCGAGTAAAATCTCTAATTCAATGACTCCCTAAAAAAACATTGTGAGACTCAAAGCCAGAAGCTTCCCCTGTCTCAGCCCAGGCCATAGTAATAGTTATAAAAAAAAGAAACATATGTCATACAGGTGACAGAGTTATCAGATACCTGTAACTCTTGCACTAATGTTTCAGTAAATACGTGATGCATGTCTATGACTTCTTTCCTTGGCAATTGCAGTGAACAGACAGTACTTCTCAGGTTTCATACTATCAAGAACAATACCTCTTAGGAGGTCTAGGAGGATCAATCCATGATAGAAAGCTTGCCACAAATAATGGAGGAGTGCAGTTTAGGGCAGAGAAGAGACCACTATGACAATGATAGTTAGAAATGATCATTTTGGACAGACAAGAAATATATGCTGAAAGGACATAAAAAAGTTATAAGCATGATACCCTTTCATTAACAATAGAACAATGTCTAAAAGGGGGAAAAGAAAGAGAGAGAAAAATAAAATGTCAGTTCCAGAGGCAGGCAGGAGGGGGATGGAAGGGAAACAGAGGACATTGTTGGTGGAAAACATTCACTAGTGAAGGTGTTGTATATTGTGTGGTTGAAACTTGATAAAAAACAATGATGAACTTGTGGGAAAAAAAAAACAACTATATTATGAAAAACCTTGTAACCGGGCCCAGGAGATAGCATGGAGGTAAGGCATTTGCCTTTCATGCAAAAGGTTATCGGTTCAAATCCCGGTGCCCCATATGGTCCCCTGTGCCTGCCAGGAGCAATTTCTGAGCATGGAGCCAGGAGTAACCCCTGAGCACTGCCAGGTGTGACCCAAAAACCTTGTAACCATTTTAAAATGTAATGTGTTTAAATAATTTAATTAAAAAGAAAAACAATAAGTCTCCCTATAAGGGTATTTTGGTTTAGACTCTAGCAGATAAAGCTTTGTACTAGGTGCAGATGTGAAGATACAAACATTCACTTACTTTTGCATGGGAATATAAATCTCTTGGATAATTTGAGATAGTGCACAGGACTAGTTTGAATGCTTTAAATGTAATAGCCAATTTCTGAATAAGCATTAATTTGCCAAACTTTCAAAGATTAAATTAGTTTTGCAAGAACCTACTTTATTTTAAATGGTCCAAATCTTTTCTTAAATTTGTAATCATTACTTTCTAGATAAATATATGTTCTAGGTCTCATAAAAGACAAAAAATAAGACTTATGGGATAAAAGCTATCCTAAATGGGGGCCTGAAAAATAGAAAAGCAGTAGGGCATTTGTCTTGCAAGTGATTCCAATATGGACCTCAGTTTGATCCCCAGGCATCCCATATGGATCCCCAAGCCAGAGGAGATTTCTAAGTATAGATCCAGGAGTAACCCCTGAGCACTGCTGGGTGTGCCATCCCCCCAAAAGTTATCCCAAATGATAAAAGTACACTTTTGTTATTTATTTTCACTAGTAAACAATGTACAAAAGATATTACTGGATTGTTTTTAATAGCAATTGCAGTAGATGTTTTTAGGCAAATATTACTTTAAACACCATCAAGAAGGCAACTGACAAAATAAATAGCTAAGGAAAGGAGCTAAGAATGTACATATACCAATATTAACACAGGTACATACATATACATCCAGTCACAGAATTGTCTATTTTTCTTTATCTCTCTATCTTACCATTCTATTAAACCATATCTCTCAAAACTTTGTCTATTACTTTCTGACTACTCCAATGCTAAAATTACTAATTAAAATTAATTATACTTTAAGCTGATCTGGAGTGCTGTTTTTTGAATTAAGAAATATGGAAACGCATCACCTCAGATCTAAAGGTGTTGAAGATCTGATGTTTCTTGATCCTTTAACCTTGAGCTCCTCCAGATACTTCAATTACCACTCATAAAGAGGATTATATCATAAATTGGAAAAACCAGAGATATCTGAGTTATCATCAACTGTAATAGTAAGATTACCTCCTTTATGAAACCTGCTTTGACTTCAGTGGAGTACATGGCTCTCCCATTCTTACACACTTTCACTCAACAATATGCTGAGTGAGAACTGACTTGCAAACTTCTGAGGATAGGATTATAAATTGATAGATTATATAGATAGTGTGTCAATACAGGAAAGTATGCAAATTTTACTAACTTGATCAAGTCACATCACTTATTATCAATCTCTTGAGTTTTTTAAACCTACTGTACAATTGAGTTAGCTTTAACTACAGAGAGCGATGTATTTATCCTTCAGTAGCACACAGCTAATTTCTAAATAAATCACTGACAATATTTTGTTATACATGTATACTGAAGATGCACAATTTGAATATAAATAATGACAAATGAATTGTGAACTCTGAGAAAAAAAAACAAAGAATAAAATGTTCCCTTCCAAGTGATAACATATTACAACATTTTTAAACACTTGGCATAGTTACTTTCTTGGAAAATTATAGTAAATTATTAATGTCCATAAACTGCAAATGAATGATCTGTGATGTTGTCATTTTATTATCTGTTTGTAGAATAAACAGATGATAGAAGAGGCTGAAAACAGGAGAGTTTGATTAAGCCCAACTGGAATTTTCTGTTCTTGTTTTGGGGCCAGACCCAGTAGTACTTGGGGCTTACTCAAGACTGTGCATTCAAAGGTTGCTTCCAGTGGAGGTAAGGGGGCCATGTGGAATTCTCTGGGTTAAATTTGAGTTGGCTGTGTGCAAAACTTTACTACTATACTATCATTATAAACCCTAGAATTTATTTTTAAACATCTTTTAGAATTATCAAGAGATATTAAGTACATGAACACCCTGAACTACATGTTTTATAAAATAATACTGATGTGCCTATCAATTCCATTAAATTTTATGACCTTCCCACCAACACCTTTGGTAACCTTTGGTAACTTCAAGTTGGCAATGAGCATCATATCTTCTTTTTATATTTTTGATGAGAAAAATTCATATGAGGCAGCTATTCACAATCTTCTAGGTTCAACTGGCATATATATATATATATTGGTTTTTGGGCCACACCCAGTGACGCTCAGGGGTTACTCCTGGCGATGCGCTCAGAAGTTGCTCCTGGCTTGGGGGACCATATGGGGCACGGGGCATAGAACCACGGTCCGTCCAAGGCTAGCGCGGTAAGGCAGGCACCTTTACCTCCAGCGCCACTGCCCGGCCCTGATCTGGCTGGCTAGGCGGGTGTCCCCTTCCTCCCTCACCGCTCCATGTGCGTCCCT
>PVKC010003985.1:21755-37129 GCA_004027635.1 Crocidura indochinensis | reverse complement strand
GGGAAACCGGGGGATCGAACCGCGGTCCGTCCTAGGCTAGCGCAGGCAAGGCAGGCACCTTACCTTCAGCGCCACCGCCCGGTCCCCTATTTTAACTGTCTTACGTATTCTTTTTCAGTTCATCTTTTTCAAACATCTACTCTGTATTTAACTAGCAACAAATCTTATTTTGATTTTAATAGTTCACACCTGGCAGTACATGGAATTAAGTGAGGAGGTTAGAGACTGAATGTGGGAATAGATACATGCTATGCATATACTATACCCACTTGAACCATATCTCCAGCCTTAAAATATCTTACCTTTAACATAAAGCAACAAAGGCAAGCAATATGTTAAACATTAAAATCATTGTTAAAACATGGCTTTAATTATGATTTATCAACCAACAGTAATTTGGCAAGCATCAGGCTTGGCACCAAAGATGAATAAAACAGTTCCTATTCTTTATTTAGTTTTGTTTTTGAGTCACACCCAGCAGCACTCAGGGGTTACTCCTGGCTCTCCACTCAGAAATCGCTCCTGGCAGGCTTGGGGAACCATATGGGATGCCGGGATTCAAACTATCATCCTTCAGCGTCTAAGGCAAACACCTTACTGCTGTGCTTCTCTCCAGTCCCAGTTCCTATTCTTAAATACCACTATGGACCATAGAAATAGCTCAAAGTTTGATTTCTGGGTAAAAGCGCGGTTTGGGTGGGGAGGAGGGAGATTTGGGACACTGGTGATGGGAACGTTGCACTGGTGATGGGTGGTGTTCTTTACATGACTGAAACCCAAACACAATCATGTATGTAATCAAGGTGTCTAAATAAAATATTAAAAAAAAAAGTTTGATTTCTGGGACTTCATGTTTCTGGACCATGCAAGGCTAGTTCATGACATAGTATTGATAGACTCATTCATATCACCCTACAAACACTAACCAGGAAATTTCAGTGACTTCATATTTCCTCCCTCATCCAGTTGACTTTATTTGGATTTTCAATATAGTCACAATACTCTAAGGAATCCTGAGAATAATGAAGTAGAAGCTCAAAGACATTGGAGATGAGCAAAGAACCAGGGAAATACAGGGACCTTCCCCCTTTCAATCAAAGTAGTTCCATTTTCATTTCATTTCTTTTTTAAACACTGTGAGCAGCTTGTTTGAAAACAGCTCTCCTGTTTAAAAACAAACCAACTTCAGACAACAATAAAAAAGGTTCAATAGAAAATAGAAGGTAGGAAAAGGTTTGTTTTTTTTTTGGGGTGGGGGGGTGTTGGGTCACACCCAGCAGAGCTCAAGAAGCCATTCTTGGCTCTATGCTCAGAAATCGCTCCTGGCAGGCTCAGGGAATCATACAGAATGCCGGAATTCGAATCACCGTCCTTCTAAATGCAAGGCAAATGCCCTACCTCCATGCTATCTCTCGGCCCAGATTTTATTTTTACTGCTTTTCATATAGTCAAATAGTCACAATCTTTCTTTTTTGTAGTCTGAGGGTTGATTATCCCATGAATGGGATTATCCTTCCCCTCTTTTCACTTTTATTTGTACTCTCCATTTTTCAAAAACAAATTACAAAAAAATATTCTCTTAACACCATAATCCACTGTAAAAATAAAACTCATTTAGGGGCCCGGGAGATAGCATGGAGGTAAGGCATTTGCCTTTAATGCAAAAGGTCATCGTCTCGAAACTCGGTGCCCCATATGGTCCCCCGTGCCTGCCAGGAGCAATTTCTGAGCATGGAGCCAGGAGTAACCCCTGCGCGCTGCCGGGTGTGACCCAAAAACAGAAAAATAAAAATAAAAATAAAAAAAAATAAAACAAAACTCATTTAGTGCTTAGTGCTTTTTACTAAGTATAGTTAACTGCTAAAGCTATTCATAGGAACTAAATCTTTGAAAAATAATCAAATATGTGTTCAATATACTGTTTTCAAACAGTTGTGTTCTTTGTACAGGCAAAATGAACAAAATTCTGGAACTTTAATTAAACTTTCATTATTAGTGTTTAATTAAAATTTTATAAGCTACATTTCTGCATAGCACTTTTTTTGTTGTTTGGTTTGGAGCCACACCCAGAGATACTCAGGAGTTAAATAGGATTCTGCACTCAGAAATTACTCCTACTGATGCTCAGGGTACAATACAGGGTGCCAGGAATCGAATCTGAGTTAGCTGTGTGCCAGGCAAATGCCTAACCTCTGTACAATCACTCTGATCCCTCATTATCACATTTTTATAAGATAAAATATACTGGCTTGCTTATATATATTGGTGATATGTTTATATCACCAAGTTAAGGAGAGTCAACAAGAAAAGAATTATTAAAATCTTGATATGGGCACTTTAGCTCTGGACTTCCTTAATTTTTCAACATGGTTGATCATTTTCTCTGTATTATATGACAAATTTAATATACTATCTCTGGAACACATTTAAGCAAATGAAAGAATCTTAGGTTATAAAATTTTATAGATTTTTAAACTAAAGGCAGACCTGGATCATTTCCAGCAAGCTGTCATGTTTTGGAGCAAAATCCCATCAATCTTAGGGTGCTGGGGGACTAGGCAGTTCCAGGGATTGAACCTGATTCTTCTCATGAAAACAAGCATTGTAGCCCTTTGAGACATCTCTGGCCCTTTATCATGCTGATTAAAAAGGAAACACTAGGACAAAATGTAGGAGAATAAAGGAAGACAAGGGACTCAAGTGGTCACGCTTAGACATACTTAAAAAAGATTAATAAAACTGACCCAAGGAAAGTCTTGATAATAGAGATTCAAAGATCTCATCCCCATTCTATCTACTGTTCAGCACTGCTCTAAAGTTTTCCTTTCTAGAGCTTTAGAAACTTTAAAATTGGCTTTAAAGGCTGGGGATATAGCTCACGTGGTAGAACACATGCTAAGCAAACCCTGACTTACTTCCCCAGCATGGTGCCTGGAAATTGTGCTGAAGGGAAGTGAGTATCATGAAATCAGAGTGTTGAACCATAAAGCACACTCTGACGAGCACTGGAAGAGGCCTCTATTCCCCCAACCCCAGCCCTGTTGGGAGGACACTTTAAAAATAAATAAATAAATAAATGGGCATTAAAGATGAGAGATAACAGTAGTGTTATACTTACTGGTAAATGTTCAAGTAATGAAGTTACACTCTCAGACACATATATTATGCTTCCATCTGTCATGATTGCTAAAAAAAAACCATCAAGAGCCTGAAATTAAACATAATGGTCAGTTAAATGAAAAGAAAAATGTTTACTTCACAGGAGAGATATAAAAATATAACTCAATGACAAAGTACTCATGGCAATTTCCAGAGCAGTTAAAATGATAGCTTTTTCCCTTTTACAGCATCTTAGTATGGTTTTTTTGTGCATTTTTAAATGGTTGTATATTGGACAGTTTATAATATACCTTATCGTATGCATTATACCTGTGTTTTTAGCACACAAAGGAAAACATCACCACCTTTTGTATATATTAAAAGTGATGGGCAAAGAAAATGAAAATGAAAAAAGGCAAAAATGTGGGGCCCGGGAGATAGCATGGAGGTAAGGCGTTTACCTTTCATGCAAAAGGTCATCGGTTCGAATCCCGGTGCCCCATATGGTCCCCCGTGTCTGCCAGGAGCAATTTCTGAGCATAGAGCCAGGAGTAACCCCTGAGCACTGCCGGGTGTGACCCAAAAACCAAAAAAAAAAAAAAAAAAAAAGGCAAAAATACAGGCTAATGTCAGATTAAGAAAGGTCTTAAAAATGAGGCTCAGACATAATAAATGTTTAAGAGCAGTCTGGAAGGAAATGGGTTTGATGGAAAGAGGAACTAAAGGAAATTCCAGTGGCCCTTGGAAGAGTCAGGGAAGCTATGAAACAAATGAAATCTGAAGCAGAAAAATAAATGTGAAGTCAGGAGTCATTATTAAACAATTCTGAACTTATCATTAAATATCACTGAGAATCCCATAGAATTTTTAAGAAATGAGTCTACAAAAAAGAGAAGTATTTTAAATCAACTCCTTGGGGTGAATTATCAATATCTTAAACTAATAATGAGGAAAATTGCCAGAGAAAAAAGAATAAACTGCCACCAAGAAAGTCAACTGAGAAGAAACTGACAACATAGACAAAAATGCTAAAATTTATATGGAATAATAAAATTCCCTGAATAGCCAAAGCAATTCTAGGAAATAAAAAGGAAAATGGGAGGCTTGTCTTTTCCTAACTTGAAATTATAATACAAAGCTATAGTATAATCAGTGTATTACTGAAACAAGGACAGATCCTCACACCAACAGAACAGAATTCAGACACCAGAGAATATGCTTAGGTATATGAGGATCTGCAAGCTAATCTTCAACCAAGGAGTTACAGAAAGGATGAAGTAAAGCAAGGAAAGCTTTAACAACTGTTAGGAAAACTTGTCAGTCGCATGTAAACAAATAATGACTGATTCCTTTCTCAATATGCACAAATGTCAATCCAAAATCAATTAAATTGATATCAGACCCAAAGACACAAGTTATATTACAGAAAATATAGGCAGAACTCTTCGTATTCAATCTAGAGGATCTTGAATCATTGATCAATGATTCAATGTCACTGGTAAAGCAAATGAAAGCAAAGATAAATGGGGTTACAACAAATTAAAAAGCTCCTCCATTACAAAGGAAATAATGGACAAAATAAAAAGACAGCCTGCAGACAGGGAGAGTATAAATATATAAATATATATACACACATCAACATTTATCTGATAAGCAGTTAATAAGCAAGATATATAATGCAGCTGTGAAAATGAACAGGAAAATAAAGTCATTTCCATCCAAAACTGAGAGCAAGAGATGAAGAGAAACTTCCTCAAAAAAAAAAAAAAAAAAAAAAGATAGCCATTTATCTTTTAGATAGCCAAGGTATAGGAAAAAATGCTCTGCATCATCACCTGAGAAATGCAAATCAAAGCAACAATGAGGTAACATCAGTCAAAGTCAAATGACATACATCAAAAAGAACAAAAGCAATCATGTGTGGGTGTGGATGTATGAGAAAGGCAAAGGTCCAGCAGTATCAGTGACCAACAGGCAACTCCAGATAAACAACCTGTTTTGAGTTGATGTGTTCCGGAATGGCTCTGACAAATCCTTTCTTGGCTACCTGTTAATTTTTTTTTGTTTTTTTTTTTTTGTTTTTGGGTCACACCCAGCAGCGCACAGGGGTTACTCCTGGCTCCATGCTCAGAAATTGCTCCTGGCAGGCACGGGGGACCATATGGGGCACCGGGATTCGAACCGATGACCTTTTGCATGAAAGGCAAACGCCTTACCTCCATGCTATCTCCTGGGCCCGGCTACCTGTTAATTTACAGAGTTGTAAGAACTTGTTCTTACAAAATTCTTTAGTACAAAAATCCTTGTTGTTTTGTTTCCTAGAGCATAGGGTAAAAATCTGATGTTAAGAATATGTTTTCCTCCTGTGAAGTTTAGTTGTATCATCTCTAAAAACAGGCTAGTATTTACTATGCAGGTTTGCATTTGCTCTCAAGATATTTGCTTGAGCTTAGATGTATTTCTCTTCTGAGAAGAGAAAGAACTGAACTAAAAAAATGTGGAATGACATAATATTTTGAGTTTATCAAATTAACATGCATCTTTAATGACATAAACCTGAGCCTTTCTTTTTCTCCATCACAGCAGACAAAAGCCAAGAAGAGAAAAATTTCCATCAGTCTCTTGACAAAACAAAGTCTTAACCCAAGAAAGAAGTCAGGCCTAGGTCTCTTTTCAGTTGAAGAATGTAATTTCCCAAAATGGTAAATGAAGGAGCCTTGAAGGAGAAAATTAGACATGCAAATGAGAGTAAGACAAAGAAGAAATCCTCATTCCAAGACTGACATTTATACAGTAGATTCTTTCACCACTCTAGAAGACATATGGAAAAGAATTCATTGGTTATAAAATTGAATCCCTACTTTTTATATGTAAAGATACATGCACTGCATATTGTCCTATAGGTACCATCAAGAGTAAATCCTGACAAGCCCAAATATCAAAAACCATGAAAAAATTAAGAGTTGTCTTTCAAAGTATATCTTATTAATAGAATTATCACAATTTTTTTTGTTTTGATTTTTTGGGTCACACCTAGCGGCGCTCAGGAGTTACTCCTTGCTCTGCGCTCAGAAGTCACTCCTGGCAGGTTTGGGGACCATTTGGGATGCTGGGTTTTGAACAGGGGCCCATCCTTTGCTGGCCACGTGAAAGGCAAACGCTTGCTATTGCTCCAGCCCAAATTATCAACAATTTTATGTTGTTTCTTTGGTGAATGCTGCTAGTGTGGTCTCAGTTAGAGAACTGGGTAGAAATAGGATTCTGACTTTTATTGTCTCAAAGAGATCAGATAATATGGAAATTTGACACTTTACAATGGGGTACATTTACATACAACACACTGATTAATTTTTAGTTGAAGATATACTTTAATGAATTACATGAAGACTTATCAATATAAATATTGTTTACTACCCTAACATTAATCACCCCCATGCTTTTTTAGGTAAATAACTTTTGAAAAATGCTTCAACATACCTCTAACATTAATTGTGTAAACTCTTCATTACTAAGGAATGTAGGTTTCCAGTCCTGTCGGATTTCACTAGCATCTGACTGTGCGGTGATTTCTGTAACCAGATTATTTGACACTTTAGTTCATACTCCAAGCACTGGGCAGGGAAGGTTGACAAGAGCAGCAGATACAAAATTCTTAAAAGTTTCCTTTTTCTACTTCCACACTAAAGAAAAGATCCACAGAAAATAACATTTATCTAGGTAAGTATCAATGGGTCCTGCATGGTTTGATTAAATAATTGTCAAATCATCTTCCTGAATTTGATCTTTTGGAAAATCCACTCTTAATTTTTTTGGGGTTTTTTTTTTGGGTGGGGGGAGGGTCACACCCGGCAGTGCTCAGGGGTTACTCCTGGTTCTATGCTCAGAAATCACTCCTGGCAGGTTCAGGGGACCATAGGGGATGCTGGGATTCAAACCACTGTCCTTCTGTATGCAAGGCAAATACCCTAACTCCATGCTATCTCTCCAGCCCCCACTTAATTTTTTTCTTTGATATCCTATGCTGCTGATAGGGCCTTAGACTTCTTCCTACTTGACAAGCAATCAAATAAGAATCAGAATAAGCAGGTCAGAAATGCTTTATCCTCTTCAATTCCTTACCATTCCAGTGGTAATAGGTAGAGAGACTTATGGAGAAACCAGACTTAGGGAAGAAAGAATCTAGGAGGTCAGAAAACCTGTTTTTAGGTCCTACCTAATGTCAAACAGAAAGTTTCCTCCCAATTTGAATTTTGTCTCAATTAAGGAAACTAAATTATGATTTAACAAAACCTTTATTTATTTATAAATCTTTATTTATTTAGAGTAATTATCCCAGAGTGATTGTGCTTAGTAAGTAGCTGATCAAATATCCACAAATTTCCTATCTTGAGGATATATTTAATACCATTACAGTTTAATTTACTACATATTTCTAATAGATTTAAAGATAGCAATTTAGGAACTATGAAATTTGAACTATGTATATAATAAATATCTTTATTTTTAATGTGCACTTGAAAACAAATAGACAAAATAAATATATATATGCCAGTTAATGTACAAGATATATTTTACTTTGCAGTGTGAAGTATGAATTAAGTTTATGTTGCTTTTTTTTTCAAGTTTATCAATACACAGCAAGTTAAATTATCACTCCAAGTTTAGCTTATTATAAATGTCTACACTAGAATATGAAAAGTAAGTATAGCTAGCTACTAATTCTGAGAAAATAGATATACTTTACAAACTCACATATATCATACACATTCAGAAAAAAGGATTTAATCTACAAACAAACCTCATGAAGTTTAGTAAATGGGCTTATAATAAATATGAGAAATAAGAATTCCCTTTTAGAAACCAGAATGATGATATAGAAGGTAGGCCTTGAACATGGCTGACCCCAATTCAATTACTGGTATGCCATATGGTCCTCCAAGCCTGCCAGGAGTAATTTCTGAAAGCAGAGCCAGGAGTAACCCCTGAGCATCACCAGGGGTTAAAACAAAAATAAAATAAAGAATTTCCTTTCAATGAATGTTATAAAATTTTATGAGAACTATGCTCATTATTAAAATAAGAATTCACTTAATGCCAAAATTAATCTTTTGTCACAAGGAAATTGTCAGAGAAATAAATGCATAGTTACTTTTTATTTAACAGTATCATTTACTTAATGGAAGTACTAAGCATTATACCTAACAATAAATATTGTAGCTATTGAAAATATAGTCCTGTTGAGGTAAAATGTAACGACAATGGTGGCAATAAAAAATAAAGGCAAGCAATACTGATAGGCTTTTAGACAAAGCAACAAATTCTGGCATAGTATCTCTGATAAAGAATTAAGGAAGATAAATATCCAGAGCAGAGGGATAGTTCAAACGGCTAGAATATCAGGTAAAACTCTCCTCTCTCTAAAACAAAATTGGCATGGTAGCCCCTGAGCATGACAAATATGCCACCGTGCTAAAAACCAGGAAAACATCCCAAAGTTTTCAGGGTTTTGTTCTGAAGAAGTGAAAGGATTGTAGTATAAAAATTTAAAAGACAGCTATAGTAATAGAAGAATAGGTAGCACGTTTGCCTGGAACTTAGCTCACCCGGTTTGACCCCCTGTACCATGTATAGTCCTCTGAGCCCATCAGTAGTGATCTCTAAGTGAAAAGCACTCTTCCCACCCCCCAAAAAAATTGAATACAGAGAAGTGAAAGAGGTGATCTGATAGTGAGAAAATAAATTTCATTTTTGAGGTATAAAAAAGAAAGCACAGATGGAAAAGCCTGTAGTTCCTAAGGTTAAGGCCTAGGTTCAATCCATGGCATCATATAGTTTTCTGAGCACTATCTTGAGTAACTCTTAAGTATTGAGTCTGAAGGAACTCCTAACCACCAATGGATATGGACTCAAAATAGAACAAACCAAAGAAACAAGTATATAAAACAAACCCCCCCCCCATAAAAACAGATTTAGTAGTTTAATGGAGAGGAAGTAATAGCTCATGATATAAATGCAACAAAAGGGAAGTATATAAAAACACAGAAAATGTATGATTTAGCAAATGAAAAATTAAGCAGAAAAAAATTAGTTTGAGAAATGAAGAGCGGGCTGGAGAAATAGCATAGCAGTAGGATATTTGCCTTGCAAGCAGCCGACCCAGGACCAAAGGTGGTTAGAATCGCGATATCCCATATAGTCCCCTGTGCCAGCCAGGAGCAATTTCTGAGCAGAGAGGCCGGAGTAAGCCCTGAGCACTGCTGTGTGTGGCCCAAAAACTAAAAACCAAAAAGAGAAATGAAGAGAAAGCTGAATGAAGTATAGTGATAATATAGGTCAAACAAAGGGAAAAAGAAGCCAAAAGAAAAATGGATTAAAATTTCCACTCTTCAGGGCCAGAGACAGTACAGTGGGTATGGTACTTGTCTTGCATGTAGCTGACTCAGGTGAGATCCTTGGCTCCCGTATGGTGCTCCAAGCACTAACAAGAGAAATGTACTGAGTGCAGACCCAGGAGTAAGCCCTGAGTGTGGCCTTAAAACAAAACAAAACAAATTTCCTCTGTTTCAAAGATAAAGATGAGACATCAGGAAAAATAACATTGCTTCATTGGTGGCAGAGAGAGTGGGGGCAATAGTATTTATGAAATAAACAGAAATAATTTTCAAAGAAAGATGAAGTATAAATTATGCTGGTGACACCATTAGTAAGGTCAGTTAGGAAGAAATAAACAAAACCCTAGTTATAAATTCCCAAGAATTTCTTTACTCAAGAATTTAGGGGCTGGTTCGGTGGCGCTAGAGGTAAGGTGTCTTGCCTTGCCAGCGCTGGCCTAAAATGGATTGCTGGTTGATCTCCCGGTGTCCCATATGGTCCCCCAAGCCAAGAGAGACTTCTGAGCGCATAGCCAGGAGTAACTCCTGAGTGTTACTGGGTGTGGCCCAAAAACCAAAAAAAAAAAAATTGTAGTTTCATTTTTATCTGATGAAAGAAATGTTCTTTTACCTTTTACAAGTTTTTCATCTATTATCTGTTACCAAAACATATGACATATTTTCTATTTTCGCAATTCATTTAGTAATTTTTCTCAGTTAAGAAATAATCATGGGGCTGGAGAGATAGTATGGAGGTAGGGTGTTTGCTTTGCATGCAGAAGGACGGTGGTTTGAATCCCGGCATCCCATATGGTCCCCAGAGCCTGCAAGGAGCAATCTCTAAGCATGAAGCCAGGAGTAACCCCTGAGCAATGCCAGGTGTGACCCCCCCCCCCAAAAAAAAGAAATAATCCTGGGTGTGTGTTTTTGTAGCAGTGGAGCAAGCAGTAGGGCATTTGCTTTGCACACGCTAACCTAGGATGGATCGTGGTTCAATCCCCTGGCATCCCAATGGTTCCCCCAAGCCAGGAGCAATTTCTGAGGGCATAGCCAGGAGTAACCCCTGAATGTCACCAAGTGTGCCCCCCCCCCCAAAAAAAGAAATAACTTTAAAACTGAAATACTATTTTACTAGGCAAACTCTGAAACAATCTTTTAAAATGTTATATAAAGGGTGAAGAATATAGGTCAGGGGCCGGGCGGTGGCGCTGGAGGTAAGGTGCCTGCCTTGCCTGCGCTAGCCTAGGACAGACGAACCGCGGTTCGATCCCCGGGTTTCCCATATGGTCCCCCAAGCCAGGGGCGACTTCTGAGCGCATAGCCAGGAGTAACCCCTGAGCGTCACTGGGTGTGGCCCAAAAAAACCAAAAAAAAAAAAAAAAGAATGTAGGTCAGTGTCAGAGTTTGATCCTTGGCACCACAATAAATACATTTAAAGGTAATAGATATGACAGATAAAGCCTGCATGATTTTGTCATTCACATTTGACCCTATTTTCCACTTACATTATGCTCCAATTGTCCCTGCTTAACAGCTTCTGTAAATACAAGTAATTTTCTCTGTGTGACATGTGTTAAGAGAAAATCTGTCATTAAAAAAAATGTTTTACAAAGAATCACAGAGAATTTTTCAGAAAAACATTTGACAAAGTTAACATTCCATTTACCTTTATGTCTTCGTAAAAAATCAATGCTCTTCTGCAGAACAGTAGATTTGTCCATCTTTCTAGCATTACCAGGTAGCATGGATCCCAGTTCTTTAATGAGAACATTAAACTGATCTCTACGCTTCTTTTCAGATTTGTTTCTAGATACTCTAGTGAAGTGGGAAATAAAAAAGCAGTTTTCAAGCAATCCATTTAGTTACACACACAATTCAGTATAATACTCAATTTAGCACACAATACAAGAAGTTCTACTGATATAAATGGCAATATTTATCTCCTAGGTTACCAATAATAATAAATTTGGGCACACTTTGTTTCTTCGTTTAAATTCAAATAAATTTGTATGTGTAAGCATGTGGTATACATATGTTTACAGAAATCACAATATGGCAAAAAGAACTATATTTTATCTCAAGTTCTATTTAATCGATTTTTTTACCATGACTTTTATTTTTCTCAAAAGTTCACTATGAATAATATTGACATGCATTATGAGAAAGTATCAATGATGCACAGAAACTATTAAAAACTATTAAATAGGAGGTTATTCATTACCTGAAAGTTTTGTTTGTTTTGTTTTGGGTGGCCCACACCCAGTTGTGCTCAGGCGCTTCTCATGGCTTTACAGATAGGAATCACTTTGGGTGGGCTCAGGGGACCATGTGGGATCGAACCCAGGTCAGCTACAAGCTGAATAAACGAACAAACTCTCTGGCAAGCTCCTGCAAGTTTTTATATTTTGGGGGGAGGGGTCACATCAGCTGTGCTCAGGTGCTCAGGAGTTACTCCTGGCTCTGCACTCAGAAATTGCTTCTAGCAGGCTCAGGGGACCATATGGGATACCAGGAATTTAAGGGATCGTTGGGTGTTGGCCACGTGCAAAGCAAACACCCTACTGCTGTGCTATGGCTCTGGCCTCTTCCCTCCTGCAAGTTTTAAATCCCAAATGAAAAGTATGGCTCAGTGGTAGAGTATGTGCTTTTTGTATGTATGAGGCCATACCAGGCAGTGCTTACTCTTGACTCTGCATTCAGGAATCACTCCTGGTGTGGATTGGAGGATCATATGGAATATAGTGGGCATCAAATCAGGTTAGTTGTGTACAAGGCAAATGTTCTATCTGTTGTACTATTGCTATGCCCCCCACCATGTTTTTTTTTTTTTTTTTTTTTGGTTTTTGGTTTTTGGGTCACACCCGGCAGTGCTCAGGGGTTACTCCTGGCTCCATGCTCAGTAATTGCTCCTGGCAGGCACAGGGGACCATATGGGGCACCGGGATTGGAACCGATGACCTTTTGTATGAAAGGCAAACGCCTTACCTCCATGCTATCTCCCGGGCCCCTCCCCATGTGCTTTTTACATTCAAGTGTGCTAATGTTGGGAGTGACATGGGGAGTAATAAATATTGAAAGGTCATGGAAAGGTATTTAGTAAAGAAATGGAACAAATAAAACTACTTATGAGTAATACAATTGTTAGCAATATACAGTTTTATTAACATATTATATATAATTATAATATATATTATATATAATTATATTTATAATATATATTATATGTAGCATATAATATATTATAATACAATTATAATGTATATAATAATATATATACTATTATATTGACATATAATCTTTAAGGATTATATGATTTAATTCTGACAAATCACCTCATTACTCTTCTCCAAAAAAAATTCTTTTTGGTATTTGGGCCACACCTGATGATATGCAGGGGTTACTCCTGGCTATGCACTCAAAAGCTGCTCCTCGCTTGGGGGACCATATGGGGAATTCCACCGGGGAATCGAACTGCATTCTTCCTAGGTCAGCCGTGTGCAAGGCAAACGCCCTACCGCTGAGCCACCGCTTCGGCCCCTCCACCATTATTTCTGTTTCATTTCCACCATCCATTTAATGGTACCTCTTCAACCACTTCCTCTTTCATTGCTTTCCTTTCTACTGTTGAACAGAGTGTGTCAAAGGACTTATGGGTCAACTGTATAAGACTTCCTAATATCTAAAAGCTAGAACAATTTAAGTAAAAAAGAGGGAAGAAAACCTCCAACCAATTACAAAGAAACAGACTATAATCTGAAGTTTCAATAAATACATGCAAATCTGCTTAAAGTCGGAAGGTAACTTTTAGAGAATAAAGTTGTTGATCTTAATAACTCCCATTCTTTGTAATTACAATGGTGAATCAGGCAAATCCTATCTTAATCAAGTGATGAAATCTTAGTTTGTTCAGTAATTATCACCTATACACTACATACTCATGACACAATGAAAAGATTAGAGGATTACTGTACTAAATTTTTAATCTCTATTCTGATGTTCTCAGTCTTTTTTCCTTGTTAGGATCTTAAGGTAGAGAGCTTTCGTAAATTTATTATTACTGATTATTTTCTATTGCATTTATTCATTTACAGTTTTACAACTTAAATTGAGATACCTTTCATATATTTATTATAACTGATTATTTACTATTACATTTATTCATTTACAGTTTTACAACTTAAATTGAGATACCTTTTTGCTTTGTCCTTGTCATCTTCTTCCACCAACCCATCAAAAATACTACCATCATCTCTAAAAGAGAAAAAGAAGTTGATAGAGAAAATAAGAGCAGACTCACTAAGCAACAATAATACTAAATGACATCTGAATCAGGTTACTTCTTTCCTAGAATTTGTGGAATTAATGGATTGAACAAAATCAAATTCAAAATGGTTTTTTAAAACAATAAGTTGGGTTATGTTTAATTATATTATATATTTCATTACATATGAGTTTTAAAGCTCCTGCAAACTATATCAAGTAATAATAATAATATAATTGGCAAGAATTTCAAATTTAATGAGAAGTTAAATTATTTAAACATTTAGGAACCAAATGTTTTTTCCAAAGCATCTGCTATTTTTTTTTTTTTGGTTTTTGGGCCACACCCAGTGACGCTCAGGGGTTACTCCTGGCTATTCACTCAGAAGTCGCTCCTGGCAGGCACAGGGGACCATATGGGGAACCGGGGGATGGAACCGTGGTCAGTCCTAGGTTAGCGCAGGCACCTTATCTCCAGCGCCACCACCTGGCCCCCAGCATCTGCTATTTTAATATCACTCAACCATCATAATATTTAATTTAACAAAATAATTTTAATGTGTACAAGATAAATATTCAGTTGTATTAAATACTTCAACACACTTACATTACATATTCCCATTATTTATACTTAATTTGAAGGGCCATAAATATATACACCAGGTAGGGTAGGCACTTGCCTTGCATGCAGCTGTTCCAGATTTGATCCCTGGCACCCAATATTGTCTCCTGAGTCCCACCAGAAGTGATCATTTATGGAGGATATTATGCTGATTGAAATGAGTCAGAGGGAATGGATAGGCATAGAATGATCATACTTACTTGTGGGATATAAAAGAAAAGATAGTGGTAATAATATCCAAAGACTAGAGAACAGGAGGAACAGTCCAAGGTAGAATGCTTACCACAGGGTAGTGATTTAGAGTTGAGAAGAAACCACTATGACAATGATAGTTGGAAATGATCACTCTGGACAATAATTGGATGCAAAAGGAGTTAAAGAGACATGCATGATACCCCTTCAGTAACAATATTGTAAATCACAATGTCTCAAAGAAAAATAAAGGAGAGAAATAAAGGGAGAGGGGAGGTGAGAGAGAGAGAGAGAGAGAGAGAGAGAGAGAGAGAGAGAGAGAGAGAGAGAGAATTTCTGTCAGAGAGGTAGGCAAGGAAGAAGGTGGGAGGGAAACTGGTGGTACAAATGTGCACTGGTGAAGGATGTTGGATATTGTTTGAGTGAAACTCGGTCATAAACAAGTCTGAAACCATGTCTCTCATTAAAAGATTTTATTAATATTAAAAAAATGGGAGTAATCTGAGTGCAGAGCTAGGGGTAAGTCCTAAGTACAGCTGGGTTCGGGCCCCAAACCAATTAATATAAAAGAAATATACTTATTTTTTACAGCTATTAACACTCTTGTGCTAGAATCTGTTTTGTAAGTAGTTACATCATACTGCAGTTCACAGAAGGTCTTGCTCTTGAATTTATTTTCAGTAGAAAAAAATGAAGTTTTATTATTTTAAAAATAGAGGTAGTTGGGGCCCAGGAGATAGCATGGAGGTAAGGCATTTGCCTTTCATGCAAAAGGTCATCGGTTCGAATCCCGGTGCCCCATATGGTCCCCTGTGCCTGCCAGGAGCAAT
>PVKC010003985.1:0-21655 GCA_004027635.1 Crocidura indochinensis | reverse complement strand
GGTGCAATATTTCAAGTAATTTCTGAGTGGTTATACAAATTCACAATTTTCTTCTTAGTTCTTCATATTTTTCACTGGTTATAAGGTCAAGAAAGTACCTGCTGGAGTCACTACTAATATTATATGCAACTGTTAAATCCTGGTGGTCCACGCATGAAAGAATTGATAACTATGCAAGTCTGCATCATATGCATTTTATTGAAGAGAGCTCATATTGCTTATATTAGGAAATAACAAATAACAAACTCATTAAGAACCACTGCTTTATGATTAAACATATATCATCTATAGATCTCATGCTGCTTGAAATGGGAACTGGCAATCACTCAGAAACACAATACCAAGCCATATCTAATTGTGCAGCATTAGGAAGCATCCTTTCTTAAGAGATCACACACAGATTCTGCCTTGACTGTGGAATGGTAGTGCTACAAAACAGATCTCAAGGGGCTGGAGAGGTGGTGCTAGAGGTACGGTGTCTCTGTCTTGCAAGCGCTAGCCAAGGAAGGACCGCAGTTCCATACCCGGCATCCCATATGGTCCCCCAAAGCCAGGGGCAATTTCTGAGTGCTTAGCCAGGAGTAACTCCTGAGTATCAAACAGGTATGGACCAAAAAACCAAAACAACAACAACAACAACAAAACAGATCTCAAGGGAAATTTTCTGCCCTTTAGAAGGTCTTAAAATTCTGATAGAGTACACACTCCCACTGTTTATCTCACAAGAAAGGAAGGACTGTGCCAAGATTTCAAAGGCTACTTTTGTGAAAAATTCCAGCTTCAAAAGTCTTAAAGTACAAGTTCACTATAGGGAAATCATAGGACAGTTGTAAAATAAAAAGTACAAGGAGTTTAGTATAAGATCAACATAGATCATAATTACCACTCACCAGTGCATAGTTTCCATTTCTATAAATTTAATTTAATTTCATTTTTTTAAGATTTTTTTTTTTTTTTTTTTGGTTTTTGGGCCACACTCTGTAATGCTCAGGGGTTACTCCTGGCTATGCGCTCAGAAATTGCTCTTGGCTTGGGGGACCATATGGGACACCTGGGGATCAAACCGCGGTTCATCCTAGGTTTAGGTTAATGTGACATGTTAAAAAAAGCTAATCTATACATTATCTGTCAATATCTTATTTTGTCTGTTTGTTTTTTTTTAGGTCACACCCTGCGACACTCAGGGGTTACTCCTGGCTCTGCACTCAGAAATAGCTCCTGGTAGGCTTGGGGGATCATATGGGATGCCGGGAATTGAACTAGCGTCAGTCTGTGTTGGCTGTGTACAAGCAAATGCTCTGCTGCTATGCTTTTACTCTGGCCCCTATCTGTTAATATTTTAAACAGTTGCTACATTTCACCAAATGTAAGACACCACTGATTATAAAAGCTTATGTGTCACTAAAGAAAAAAATGTCACCAGTGAAAAAATGTTATAAGAGAATTATTGATATAAACCCCCTTGTCAGAGGTGTTAAAATTTTAACATTTAAACACTATTAAAATTGTTAAAATTTAAAAACATTGTTAAAAAAAAAGAGATAGGGAATAGATTATATAAGATGCCAGGGAAATATTCTCACAATCTCTACTAAAGCAATTTTAACAAAACTTTCTGAAAGATCAGAAAGCAAAATTTAGATAAAAATTATGCCTTGTGACTTAGTTTAAATTAATAATTTTTAATAGAATAGAATTTTATTCTATGTACTCATAAAAATGGATTATAGGAATTATATGTAAGTGCCAATTCACTTTATCACACTGATGTAGAATATGTTCTTGGTAAATTTTTAAAACACTTGAATATTTATTAAACATAAAAATATAAACATACCTGTCAACAATTGAGCTCATTTTACTACAGCTTACGGTAAACAACATAACATACTACGTTTTCTTCTTGTGGTAGACATTTGTACTTCTCCTTAGGTGGAAAGAAAAATAAAAAGCTATTAGCTTTCTAAAAGCATAGAATCTTGATTCAAAGTGTTTTTGTTTGCACTGAACAGGAACATTATTTATAAACAGGTATCTTTAGCACATTTGAAGACTTTTCTCATTAAAAATTAAAACACTGAAAATAGTTTTCAAAATTCATTTTCTACTATAAAAATTTAAAGTCACTCTTAATATTTGGTATATATCAAACTACTAACAGTTAATAGGCTGTAATAACACTATTTGTTAATGAACATTATCTTGAAAACCTAGTTGTCATTGGGCAGTGTGAAGTTCAAGAGAATACTTAGGGATATAAAGACATTCCATATGCCCCCAAATCTGTAACTGACAAAGAAGACAGACACTAAGTAATTAAACTGGATAATGGAAGTATTTGGGTGGGGGGGAATAAGATTATTTGATAGCAATAGGTGAGGTAGACTAGATTCTTCATTCTAAAAACCTGATCCAGAGAGCAAAACCAGCATCATTTTAAATCAGGTTAAAATATATAATAGGTGTTATCCTACTAAGAGTCTACTTTTTAATATGATTTACATGGCATTTAAATTTGAGAAATAATAGACTAGAGGAATAAGAGGTAGTAGTTGAAAAAAATTCTAAGAATTTTTAGAGTATAAGAACAGAATCTGAAAGTACATGGGCCTTTATGAGACAAGAGAAGCATCACATTTAAGACTTAGCATTATCCGTTTATTCCCTTTTGGAGGTGTTATATTGATGGTGCTACTGGGAGAAATGAGAGTTGCTTCTGACAGTGCTTAGAGGACCATGTGGTGCTGAGGATCTAAGTAGGGAATGTCTTACCCTTGCTACTGTCTCTCTCATCCAAAGGTCTAATGTTTTCTTTAGAGAAAATATCGATGTGTGTTACAACTTCAAGTTTTAATTATTAGAGCATACAGGAGTGGTAGAATAGTGAAGGTAAGCCAAAGGAAGTTTCATATCACACTGAAGGAATTAAAATGTACTGCTTTAAACTGCTTAATGATTCTAAAAATTGGCTCTATTTTATACAGTTTTTATAAATGCAAGGCAGATTTTATTCTTATAAGACAATATATCCAGCTGGCATGAATTAAATATCAAATGAGCACTTTAATTCTAGCAAACTCCTGACAATAGTTTTGAGGCAATAAAAAATTCACTTTGGGGAATAGGTAGCTCATTTGGCTTTGTATGCAGCTGATGTGGGTTCAATCCTTGGCATCCTGTATGGTCCCCGAAACTCAATAAGGAATACCCCAAGTGTAGAGCCAGGAAGGAGTAATCCCTGAGCACAGGTGGGACCCCAAAAACCAAAATAAATCTTTTTCACTTTATTGTATTTTTATTTATAAATTTAATAATAGAGTATATCAACGTATAACTCTAAAATTAAAGGTAACCCCAAAACATGAAATTCTAAAATATCTTCTCCTTGTTTTCAAATGTAAATAAATGCATGACTGGGAAAGGGAATAACCTAGATAAAATGATTCTGCAGCACAGCTCAGGCAGTTTTAGGACTGCAGAAGTGGGATTGAAAAAAGCTAAGAGTGGGCCCGGAGAGATAGCACAGCGGCGTTTGCCTTGCAAGCAGCCGATCCAGGACCAAATGTGGTTGGTTCAAATCCCGGTGTCCCATATGGTCCCCCGTGCCGCCAGGAGTTATTTCTGAGCAGACAGCCAGGAGTAACCCCTGAGCACCGCCGGGTGTGACCCAAAAAACCAAAAAAAAAAAAAAAGCTAAGAATTCTGAAAGAAAAGGTGTGGCAAAATCAGGAGACAGGATATAATCAGGATATGATATTGAGTTTAAGTATCTGGTTCAGCACACAAAATTACAGAATTTTTGAGTTAGAAAGATCATCTAAGTATAACTATCATCCAACAGACATGCTTATCATGGAATAAGTTGCTGCTGTCACTAGAATAACAAAAACAGCACAAAGAAAGATAACAGCCAACCTAAGTTAATTTAAAGAAAATCATTGCAAGTTAAAACAGAAAAGGCCAAGTGAGCCTTTCATGCCATCTGCTATCTGGATGTTTAATTATCATAAGAGAGAAAAGAAAAAAGTAGGTGAGAAAAAAAGAACTCCAGACTCTGAACAGGACTTCAAACTCTACAAAGGCCCATGCTCACCATACTTTTTACTCCAAAATGGGCTAGAAGATTCATACTGGTACTTTAGTAAGCAATTTTACTATTGTTAGCAATATTTTCCCAAACAATATATGATACAGTTAAACTGAATGACATAACACTATGTTACGAACTAACAGTTCATCCAACATCTTTTTTTTTTTTTTGGTTTTTGGTTTTGGGGCCACACCCAGCAGTGCTCAGGGGTTACTCCTCGATGTCTGCTCAGAAATAGCTCCTGGCAGGCACGGGGACCACATGGGACACCCGGATTTGAACCAACCACCTTTGGTCCTGGATCGGCTGCTTGCAAGGCAAACGCCACTGTGCTATCTCTCTGGGCTATCATCCAACATCTTTTATTCATGTTTCCAGTCTATAGTACAGCCAACAACTGAACCTGTTGTATTTAAGGAAATCACAAGGGGAAACGTGAAATAGGCAATTAAATAAACTGGAGAAATTGCTCGAAAATGATTCTCCTTAACTTCTTAAAATGGTATCAAATTATCTTTAATAATTGCCAAAGTGGTAATGGGGAAAGAAATAGATCAAGTCTTGTGTAGAAATAGCAGGAATTGAAACAAAAATAGATAAGCATTGATAAGCCTTGGGCATTGCTGGGTGTGTTACAAAAAACTAAAACTAAAAATACACACACACACAAATACTTTTATTACCTTTTGTATTTTTTTTTTATCTCTTTAAATGATTCTTCAAAAACCTTTATGCTCAATGTAATCTTCTATAAGGCTGATCATTGGTCTCATCAGAATTCTGTAAAAGCAAGAAAAGAATAATTTATTAAATTTATTGAACACACAGAAAGTTACAAGAGGTATTTGGGGAAGAGGAGAAGGCCAGGTGGCGCACACCTGGCAGAGCTCAGGGCTTATTCCTGGCTTTGCACTAGAAATCATTCATGTTGAGGCTTAGTGAACCATATAGGATGATGGGAATCAAATCCATATTCACTGCATGCAAGGTAAATGTACTACCCAAAGTACTATTATTGCTCCAGCTCCTACATAAAAGTTTTCAAAATAATTTTTAAAGATGATAATACTTTGTCATAAAAATGTACAAAACAATTATTAAATCTAGCAAACTGTTCTGAAAATAAAAGTAGAGAGTAAGGGCCAGAAATAGCTATTTCAAGGAACTGAACACATACTTTGAAGGAGGCATAGTAGCAGTATAGCTCCTAAGTACCAACAAGTATGCCACCCATTTCCTGCTAAATAGAGAATAAACTAAGACAAACATTTTTAATTCTATAAGGTAAAAGACAAAAGGATAAACATAACCGTGGCTACAAAAATACACAAATGAACTTTATAAAGATGTACTTTATAATAAATAGAAAAGTAAAAGAACAGGCTCCCTTTTTGGGGTGGGGGGACTCAGGCCACCTCTGGTTGTGTTCTGGGTTTACTTCTGATTCTGCTCAGGGATCATTCCTGGTGGTGCTCAGAGGTCTACATATGCTGCTGGGCAATGAACCTAGGTCAGCTGTGTTCAAGGTTAAGTGCCCTGCCCACTGCAATACTATCTTTTGGTTCTAAGAACAGGCTTCTTGAAATCAAATTTTTACCAATTTAAAATAGATTGTTTTTAAAAGTTATTTTATGTAAGAGCCAGAGGTAAGCACAAAGAAAGTACCTATAGGATAAATAAAAGCAAAGAAATTCAAAGTATTTCATTAGGGAGGAAATGAACAAGACACAAAAAATAAGATTGGAAGAGATAAGGGGCTCGGGAGACAGCATGGAGGTAAGGCGTTTGCCTTTCATGCAAAAGGTCATCGGTTCGAATCCCGGTGCCCCGTATGGTCCCCCGTGCCTGCCAGGAGCAATTTCTGAGCATGGAGCCAGGAGTGACCCCTGAGCACTGCCGGGTGTGACCCAAAAACCAAAAAAAAAAAAAAAAAGATTGGAAGAGGTGACAAAAAAATACTACAAAATAAACCCCCAAATAATTAACTGAATGACAACAGTAAGTACTACCAGCAATTACTTTAAATGCAAATGGATTCAATTCACCACTCAAAAGACAAAGTAGTTAAATGAATGTTAAAATATCTATAGTTAGGCATTGCTCAACCAAGGGATGCATTACACACACACACACACACACACACACACACACACACACACACACACACACAAAGGGCCTTCTTATACACAAATAATGATAGAGAAAGAAATGGATTTTTTTGTTTTTGTTTTTGTTTTTGGGTCACACTTAGCAGCGCTCAGCATTACTCCTGGCTCTACGCTCAGAAATCGCTCCTGACAGGTGCGGGGACCATATGGGATGCTGGATTTGAACCACTGTCCTTCTGCATGGAAGGCAAACACCTTACCTCCTTGCTATCTCTCCAGCCCCAAGAAATGGATCTTAAAAAAAACAAAACAACAACAATCCCAGCCCAGAGTGGTGGCGCAGCATTTGCCTTGATGCACTGACCTAGGACAGCCAGAATTCCCCTGGTGTCCCATATGGTCCCCCAAGTCAGGAGGGATTTCTGAGGAGTGCACAGCCAGGAGTTATCCCTGAGCATCACGGGGTATGGCCCAAAAACAAACAAACAAACAAAATCCCATTCACAATGGTGCCACAGAAACAGAAACACAAATACATTGGAGTCAACTTAACTAAAGAGGTTTCTTTCTATCCAAAGAAAATTACAAAACACTGTTTTAAGAAGTAAAAGAGGACACAAAGAAATGGAGACAAATACCCTGTTCATGGATTGGGAGGATTAACAACATTAAAATGTCAATACTTGGGGCCAGAGAGATAGCACAGCAGTAGGGCATTTGCCTTAATGGTCAACCCAGGACAGACCCAGTTTTGATGCCTGGCATCCCATATGGTCCCCTGAGGTTGCTAGGAATGATTTCTGAGCACAGAGCCAGGAGTAACCCCTGAGCATTGCTGGGTGTGGCCCAAACTCCCCCACCCCCATAAAAGTCAATACTCCCCAAAGAATTGTACAGATTTAATGTAATTTCTCTAAGGATACCCAGAACATTCTTCAAAGAAGTGAACAAACACTCCTGAAATTCATTCGAACAATAAAACACCCACGAATAATTAGAGCAACCCTTTGGAAAAAGATGGATGCATCACTTTCCTCAAGTTTGAATTGTATTACAAAGCAGTAGTCATTAAAACATCATGGTACTGGAATAAAGACAGACCCTCAGATCAATGGAATAGACTTGCGTATTCAAAGAACGTTTCCTAGACATACAAACAATTAATCTTTGATAAAGGGGAAAGAAATGCAAAATGGAGCAAGGAAAGCCTCTACAGCAAATGGTGATGGGACAACTGATCAGCCACATGCAACAAAAGTGAACTAAGACCTCCATCTAACACCATGCACAAAGATCAAATCCAAATAGATTAAAGACATTGATATCAGACCCGGAATCATAAGCTATATAGAAGAACACGCAGGTAAAACACTCCATGACATTGAAACTAAAGTCATCTTCAAGGGGGAAACAGCACTCTCCAAACAAGTGGAAGCAGAGATAAACAAATGGGACTACATTAAACAGAAGCTTCTGCACCTCAAAGAAAACAATGACTAGGATACAATTGTGACCCACAGAATGGAAGAAACTATTCACCCAATACCCATCAGGTAAGGAGCTAATATCTAAGATGTACAAGTTACTGACAGAAACTTAACAAGAAAATAAAAATCTAATGCCATCAAGAAATGGGAAGAAGTGAAGGCACTTCCTTAAAAAAGAAATGCATATGGCCAAAGGCAAATGAAAAATATGCTCCATATCTCTGATCATCTGGGAGATTCAAACCAAAACAACAATGAGTTACCATCTCATTATCAGAGACTGGCACACATCACTAAGAACAAGATCAGTGCTGGCAGGGATGTGGAGAGAAAGGAACTCTCATTCACTGCTCGTGGGCATGTCGCCTAGTACAGTCTTTTTGGAAATAAAATGGAGATTTCTCAAAAACCTGGAAATTCAGCTCCCATATGATCTAGATATACCATTCCTAGGAATATACCCTAGGAATACAAAAACACAATACAAAAATGCCCTCTGCATGCAGCATTCATTGCAGTTCTATTTACAATAGCCAACACCTGAAAATAACCCAGATGCCCAACAACAGAAAATGACTAAAGAAACAGTGACACATCTACACAATGGAATACTATGCAGCTGTCATAAAAATGAAGTCATAAAATTTTCCTATACATAGGTGGACATGGCAACTATTATGCTGAATGAAATATGTCAGAGGGAAAGAGACACATAATAGTCTCATTCATTTATGGAATTTAAGAAAAATATAAGACAGTATGGTAATAATACCCAGAGACAACCATCTCAGGATATGAAGCTTACTACAAAGTGGTGAGTGCAATTAGAGAAATAACTACACTAATATAACAATTCATGACAATAATAGTGAGTGAGAGAAATAGAATGCTTGTCTCAAACAGGCAGAGAATGGGGGAGGAGAGAGTGACATGGTGGGAAGGTTATATTGGTGAAGGGGGGGTGTACATTTTATGACTAAAACCGAACTAATAACAAACTTGTAACCATCGTGCTTAAATATGTTATTAGAAAAAAATTTACACAGGGGGAAAAGAAAAAAAACATGAGCATGAAAATAAATACTTCATTATAAATATCACCATAAATGTAATATATTTATATACTAAAAACTATAAAATGTTGCTGTAAGAATTAGATACAAATGAATGGGAAGATTTCCATACTACCATATGGCCTACTGACTGAGTGCAATTTTTTAATCAAGGCTCAGATGGAATGTGGAGGTCAGAAATGGGAGATATACTACAGTTCATTTAGAACCACAATTGAGCTGAAATAGTGAAGACAGTATAAAGAAGAGGAAAGAAAAGAAAAGAAAGATAGAGGTTTTAACTTGCCTCAATGAAAACACAGAAATTACAGTATGGTGAAACCGAGAGATAGTATAGCAGTTAGGGTACATGCCCAATCTAGGCTTAATTCCCCTACCCCACTCAACAGAACCTCTGAGAATGATCCTCACGTGACCCCTGAGCACTGCTGGGTGTGGCCCTCAAAACAAAAACAATTATTCTCATGAATATGCTTTACCTTTTCCTTTAACTTACTACAGTCCTGATTATAATAACAAGTATAAAACACATTATACATTCCAGAAAAGAAATGTGAGCACATGAGAAACAATGCAAGATCGCAAAAGTACAAAATACATTTCCTATGTATTCTTCACATACTTTATAGTAAAGCTCAATTTCACTTGTTAATCCTTTTAAATAATTTTAAATAGTTAACTCGAAACTCTGGGTCTAAAAAATAAAAAATACTATAAATCTTTTTCTAACCTACTAACCTACTGACCCATTGACCTACTTTAAAACAGGTTAGCTAAATCTAGGCTAGTTAATCTAGTATCACAGATACTTCTCAGACTGATGGCTCTGTTAATATTAATTAAAAGTAGCATTGATACTTAAATAACTGTGAATACACACTTATACCACACTTATCACCATTTATGAAGAATTCCAGCTTCCTTCTGCTTATTAATTTTCAAGCTAAAACAATCATATTTCTAATAGACATTAACATAAAACTGTAGAGGTTGAAATGAAAATACAGCCAGTAAATTGCTTGCCTTCCATGTTGCTAACCTGACTTTAATCCTTGGTACCCCATCTAGTTTCCAGAATACTGCTAAGCATGATCCCAGAGAACCCTGACCAATAGCAAAATAGAAAATAAAAAGTTTAACTAACTTGGTAAATATGTAAGAAAATTAAATAATATATAACATCAGTCTATCTCTAAATAGCAATAAAAATATTAGGCTACAAGAAAAATATTATTGATTTAACAGCATTTCAGGGCCTGGAGAGATAGCACAGTGGCGTTTGCCTTGCAAGCAGCCGATCCAGGACCAAAGGTGGTTGGTTCGAATCCCGGTGTCCCACATGGTCCCCTGTGCCTGCCAGGAGCTATTTCTGAGCAGACAGCCAGGAGTATCCCCTAAGCACTGCCGGGTGTGGCCCAAAACCACCCCCTCAATAAAACAAAAAAAAAAACCCAGCATTTCAAAAACCAACTTGACAGTAAACTAAAGAAGTAAACTAAAGACTCATGAATCATATCTCTTAGGACCAGAGAAAATTCTGACTCAAAACAAACACTAATTTATTAGAACTAAAACTTAAGGCTGTCAAACATCTAGGCAAGGTATTTTTGGACTTTAAGTAAACAAAACCTAAAATATTTAATATAGCTCTCTAAACACAAGATTGTCAATAATTCAACTGGTATGTTTTTCCAACTTGTCTGAGTTCCTGATTTATATATGGGACTGATACAGGCCTGATTTTGTCTACAGAACACAAAGGCATTCGACTCCTTTTACAAAAATGTGCTGAGAAAACAACCCTTACCTGGTTTCAAGAAACCTCATAGAAAATCTGGAGCAAGGTTATCAGAGTGAATCTGTTCCATAACTTTGAACCTCAACATCCTGCAGCTGGCCTCTACACTACTATCCAGAAGAAAGAACATAGAGGTCCTAAGAGAATCATGTCCCACTAGGAATATTGGATTAGGATTACATAAACAACAACAGTAATGTTACATACACTCTTGACCTTTCCAGTGCCAGGCAATACAATACCTTCATAAGTTCTGTTCTCCAAATAATGGTTGGTTTTCTCTCTTTTATCTGAAATAGTCTGGAAGGTAAGACAGTCTTCCTTTTCCCTCACTGTCCCTTGTAAATGATTTTTTCTCCCCTCCCTAAAGTCCCAAAGTGGAATTTCTTACTCCAATACTATAACCACTAGCAGTCCTATAATTTTTTGTTTTGTTTTGTTTTTTTCGGGCCACACCCGTTTGATGCTCAGGGGTTACTCTTGGCTAAGCGCTCAGAAATTGCCCCTGGCTTGGGGGGATCATATGGGACACTGGGGGATCGAATTTCGGTCCTTCCTTGGCTAGCATTTGCAAGGCAGACACCTTACCTCTAACGCCACCTCAGCGGCCCCCAGTCCTATAATTTTTACCATTTAGAATCTCCTTAACCTCTCCTTTCCCTCCACTAACACATTAAGTCCTCATATTTACATAAGATAAACAAGCATATATTTATGACCTCCCTTTCTCTCCTTCCTTACCTTCCTCCCTTCTTTTCTTTTTGGCTATTGAGCCAGTTCAGGCAGTGCTCAGAGTTTACTCCTGGCTCTGTACTCAGAATCACTCCTGGTGATGTTGGGGGACAGTATGGGGATCAAACCTGGGTTGACCACATGCAAGGTGAATGCTTTTACCTCCTGATTAGCACTCCAGCCCCAGGGCCATTATATACTTGTTATTGTTTTTGGATCTTAATACAGGCATAAATCATCATCAAGCATCATTATCAGGCATTTTCCTTGATCTCCTCTCCAACAACCCAATCCTGTTCTTTACTTCTCTTTCTTCCTCTAGGGTTATTATAGAACTCACCAAACAGTAACAAATGCTCTTTCATAACCACATTTTCAGTGATTATTTTTGGAAAGGATCACACTTGGCAGTGTTAAGAGCTAATCCTAACTTTGTGTTTAGAGTTGTACCCACCAGGACAATTGGTGGATGACCATCATGTGGTGCTAGTGACTGAACCTGGGCCTCTGGCATGCAGAGCACTAACACATGAACTAAGCTAACCCTCCAGCCCCCTAAATGAGTTTCTTTTTTAAGAAAATTATCTTTGGGGCCTGGGAGATAGCATGGAGGTAAGGCGTTTGCCTTTCACGCAAAAGGTCATCAGTTCGAATCCTGGTGCCCCATATGGTCCCCTATGCCTGTCAGGAGCAATTTCTGAGCACGGATCCAGGAGTAACCCCTGAGCACTGCCGGGTGTGACCCAAAAACAAAAACAAAAAAAATTATCTTTCTATTCATTTCAAAAGTATTCACTTTAATCTTATGAAATATGGATAAAATAGTTGCTCTAAAATTTATTTTTTAGGAAAACCTCATTATCTGAAATCAGTTCTGGTTTGTCTTTTCCCTTAAAAAAAAAAAAAAACAAATTTTTGGATGGTGAAATAGTACAGGGGTTAAGCCATATGCCCTGAATGTGACTGACTCCAGTTTGAACCACCCCAGCACTATATGGCCATCCAGGGCATCACCAAGTGCAGCCCTGGAGGCCCCTAAGAATTGCCAAGATGTGTCAGGAGGGACTCCTACGTCTCATCAGTATTGCTTGGGAAGCCCTACTAACCCTTAACTCCAACCCATACACAAAAAAAGGTGAGATTTGCCTGTTTATTTATATGTTAAGTTAGTTTGGATTATATACTTGACATTAAGAATTAGGTGATTAAACTCTAGTTCTATTAACATTTTCTTCAGAATTTGACTTTTTTAAAGTTTAGACTGTGAGCTCAAATTGTTTCCTTTGAACAGTAATTTCAATATTAACTTGTTACTGGGGCCTTTACTAAATGCTTATATGAGGGTTTATCCTCTACATATATCATTACCGAAGGACATCTGATCTGAGCATTAGTTTACAATGTAGTTCAAGTCTTAAGGCTTTGCTGTGTTTCTCTGGATTTGTTTTGTGCTTGTACTGCTCAAATATAAAGTGGGACCTACCTTTGTGGGTTCGGACTCACAATTAGGAAATCATTTCCTTTCACATTGATTCTCTTTTGCTCTGAGATTTGCCTAGCAAATCCAGTTTCCAAGGGCCTCTTTCCCAATTCATCTGGCCAGAGAACCCTGGTTGTTGTGTGCAAGGTTGTGTACAAGGCAAGTGCCCTACCTGCTGTACTATGTATGTCTCCAGTTCCAAAAATTTTAAGTGTATTTTAATGGCAACAATAATTTAAAAAGCAAAATATTATATATATATCTTTGTATACATTTTAGTAAAATTATTTCTTTAAAATTTTTACTTAAAAATAATTTAAAACTTACAGAGATTATTATTATTTTTTTTTTTTGGTTTTTGGGTCACACCCGGCAGTGCTCAGGGGTTACTCCTGGCTCCATGCTCAGAAATTGCTCCTGGCAGGCACGGGGGACCATATGGGGCACCAGGATTCGAACCGATGACCTTTTGCATGAAAGGCAAACGCCTTACCTCCATGCTATCTCCCGGACCCTACAGAGAGTATTTTAAAGAACTCCTATACACATTATCTATATACACCAACAATTCTTAATATTTGCATCATTTTCCTTATATAGAAAAATAGTTCTTAAATCTGATACATCACATATAGTCCCTAAATACTTGGATGTGTATTTCCTAAGAACAGAGACATTATCTTACATAATCAGAGTATTTGCTAGACCATTAAATTTAAAAATTGTATTTCCTGGGGTCTGGGAGATAGCATGGAGGTAAGGCGTTTGCCTTTCATGCAAAAGGTCATCGGTTCGAATCCCGGTGCCCCATATGGTCCCCCGTGCATGGCAGGAGCAATTTCTGAGCATGGAGTCAGGAGTAACCCCTGAACACTGCCAGGTGTGACCCAAAAACCATTAAAAAAAATTGTATTTTCTTTTTCTCTTCTCACTGTACTAGGGATCAAACCAAAGGTTTCACATATAGAAGTGTTTTAAAGCTGAAATACATTTCTAGCCATAATTTCCCCTTTTTTAATTTAAAATAACTGAGCAAATAAAGCCTTTGAGGATTTAATGTGCTCCCCCAGCACAGACTTCAGCACTGCAATGAATCCGTCATATTTCTCTAGACTTTCTCAACCCAAAATAATTCCCTTAGCTATATATCTTTGAATAAGCTTTTAAAATTATCCTACAAATTAAGTTTAAAATCTCCAGATTTCTTGAGTGAACTAAGCATGGATGTTTATAAAAAGAAGAGCAGGGTTAATGGGGCTAATTAAGAGAATACTGCGCTTCTATGGAAAGAGTCAATGGCAGTTGCTCAGAGTAAGAAAAGGAATGGGAAAAGAAATTCTCTGAAATTAGGTGGGCAAGAAAGAAAATAATATGGCATAAAAGTCTCAGAAGGCAAAAACTGTCCATATTAAACCTGACTACAATATACCAGCCATCCCGCTCTTCGCTGGCCCCTGGCCTCCAGGGTCAGCAAGTGGTCCTTAGAAAGCAAGCTAAGGGAAATGATGTAAGAAGGTCAGATCCTTTAGAAGCTAGGGAAAGTGATCCCTTCAAGAGATTTTTTTGTAAGGACTTGAGGAAAGTCTGCTCTGCAAAAAACGTAAGCAAATCCATTTAATAAATGAAACTCACATTAGCTATTTAAAATAACCAAGATAAATCTTAAAACGTCCAATAAAATGGCAGACTAGATACTGGAAATAAAGCTCCCTGCTAAAGTACAACCAGAAATCAAATAAAAAATGATCACAGAAAAACCTTACCTGCTTAAAGTTTAGAGACATTTGCATCCACCTATCTCAGAGGGGCCAAAATTTATTTATCCTACAGCACCATTTTCAGAAAAAAAAAAATCACTTAGTCCTTCCCTTCTTTAAAGCAAACTGAAAGTACCCATCCCCACCCTACCCCCTCATTACATCTGATGTTACTACAGCACCAACCATCATTTCAACATCCTCCAGGGGGCAGTGTGCTCCACCTTGGGAAGGATCTATCTTCAGAAAAACATAAATAACTGCAGCAGAAAAGTCTACAGAAAATTCTACAAAAACAACATGGGATTCCTTAAAGAAAAAAAGGAGTCTACAGGGGAGCAAATTTAACAAGAAAAAATAACCAAGGAGGAGCAAGTGACTGATAAAGAAAGAACCAAAAACCTAAATGAGATCAGGAGAATCTCAATTTAATACAAACATGACCCAAAACATCAATAAGCTCTAAAGCTTCAGAGAAACTAGAGAAATTTTGTATTTTCTTTTAGAGTCATATCCAGCAATGCTCAGGGCTTATTCTTAGCAGTATGTTCAAGGATCACTCCTACTCCTGGTAGGGCTTGGGCCACCATAATATGGAGCCAGGGATCAAACCAGGATCAGCAGCATGCTGACCACTAGAGAAAAAAGTCTTAATTCCAATTAGATGCTGTGTGTAAAGAGCATAAATTAAATTCGATGTAGATTTATGAAAATACAAAAAGCATTAACATACAGATGTACTCTCATAACTATCAAAAACTGAGACAAAATCAAAGCAATGGTTCAAATGGAAAGAAACAAAACTTAGAAAAGAGAATTCTACTAGAAATATGACATTTAGAAGGACAAATATCAAGTATGGGAGTAACAGAGAACAGAGAGAGAAATGAAAGCAGAGACCATATTTAAAGAAATTACAGCTGAGAATTTAGCAAATCTAAGGGAAGAAAAAAGCATGTGTCTAGGAAGCTTAGAAGACACTCACATATTTTAATTCAAAACAACCTACAGGACTGGAGAAATTGCCCAAAGAGGTGGGGTGCATGTTCTATAAACTCAAGCCCAGAGTCCAAGCCTCATTTGGCCTACTGAGCACTCTGATGCAGCCCTGCCAACTGCAGAGCACCCCCTACCCTCAACCCTAGGTACAGCCTGGTAGCCCGAGAACCCCCAATGGACCATTGGGTAGGAGCAGCACCACATCATTGGGACTGAACATTGAGCTGCTTAACAGCAGTAGAGATGGGAATGATCTCAGGGCACTGAGCACTACTGGGAAGTTTCCTATAAAAAAGTGAAAAAGAGGGCCGAAGAGGTGGCGCAGGTGTTAGGGCATTTGTCTGATACGTGTTAACCTAGGACACACTGCAGTTCGATCCCCCGGCGTCCCATATGGTCCCCCAAGCCAGGAGCGATTTCTGAGACCATAGTCAGGAGTAACCCCTGAGCATCACCAGGTATGGCCCACAATCCAAAAAAATAAAAATAAAAAATTGAAAAAGAAAACCAACAATAGACAAGAAATTCTGAAAATTACCAGGGTAAAGAAAGTAACTTGCTATGGAACCTTTAATAAAGCCTTCATCAGATTTCTCAGCAGAAATCTTACAGACTAGAAAAGAGTATTAAATAGCATTCATATTACTAATAGATTTTTAAAAAGTATCAAGAATACTTTGAGGGGTCAGAGAGATAGCATGGAAGTAAGGCGTTTGCCTTTCATGCAGAAGGACGGTGGTTCAAATCCTGGTATCCCTGTGCCTGCCAGGGGCGAGTTCTGAGCATAGAACCAGGAGTAACCCGAGCGTTGCCGGGTGTGACCCAAAAATAAAACAAACAAACAAACAAAAAAGAATACTTTGAAAATTAGCATTCAAGATATGGTGTAGAGTGCTAAAAAACTTAACAGACTGGACTATATGTTTTATGCAAGTTGCTTGGGTTTAATCCCCAGGACCACATGGTCTACTAGGAGTTCACTAGGGTCCACTAGGAGCAAAGCCTGAGCAATCCTAAAGCACTGCCAGGTATGACCCAAAACCAAAAGGCTCTTCATCCTAAAGGCATGCTCAATAAGAATATCTTAGCACAATAATGACCATCTATGACAAGTCTACAGCTAGTATATGATACTCAATGTTGAAAAACTTAAAGCTTTTCTCTAATGATCTGGAAATAGAAAAGAGCTGTTTTAAAAGTCCTTAGCGAAGCACTTAGGCAAGAAAAAAAGATCTAAAAGGAATCCAAATTGAGGTACAATAGTCTTATTGTTGATGATATAATAATACACATAGAAACTCCACCAAGGAATGCTAGAGGGGACGTGGGTATGGGTCATAATAGCTGAGCACAGAACTAATGTGTATGATATTATTAGATCCCCAAGCACCTCCAAGCACCACCATGTGTAGCCCTGGTAGACTTCAAGCACTAACTGACCCAAGTGCTACCACAATAGATCTAAGCACTGAAGCAGGAAGTAAGCACCATCTGATCAAGCACTACCAGGACTGGCCCCTGATTTCCCCCAGCATTCCTTAATGCAGCCTCTACATTATGTACTGAATTCAGTGAAATAGCACAATGAAATCTAGAGTCGATTCTAGAGGCAATGACCTGGAGAAATGGCAATTCAGAAAATAGTCTAGGGGCCAGAGAGATAGCATGAAGGTAGGGCGTTTGCCTTGCATACAGAAAGACAGTGGTTCAAATCCCAACATCCCTATGGTCCTCTGAGCCTGCCAGGAGCGATTTCTGAGCGTAGAGCCAGGAGTAACCCCTGAGCCCTGCTGGTTGTGACCCCAAAACAAACAAACAAACAAAAAATTCTCATTTAGGTGCCAGACTGTGGTACAGCAGTAGGGCATTTGCCTTTCACATGGCTGACCCAGGGTGGACCACGGTTTGATTCCCTGAAATCCCATATGGTCCCCCAAGCCAGGAGCAATCGATTTCTGAGCACATAGCCAGGAGTAACCACTGAGCGTCACCGGGTGTGACCCCAAAAAAAACAAAACAAACAAACAAAAAAATAAAATAGTATCATTTACAATTGCACCAAAAAAGGATAAACCATCTGGAAATATAAGAAACAGAAGACATTAAAGGCCTATACACTAAAAGTGTAAAATATTACAAAATGACAGCGAAATGAAAAATAGGATTGGAGTAAACTATTAAAATGGCCATTTTAACCAAAGAAAATTACTCACATTTTCAACACAATCCCTATCAAAACACCAATGGCATTTTTCAAGAAAGGAGAACAAGTTAAAAATATGTATGAAAGGGAGCCAGGAGGTGGCGCAGGAGGTAAGGTGCCTGCTACCTTGCCTGCGCTAGCCTAGGATGGACCACGGTTCGATCCCTCGGTTCCCATATGGTCCCCCATGCCTGCCAGGAGCGACTTCTGAGCATAGAGCCAGGAGAAACCCCTGGGCGTGGCCAGGTGTAAACCAAAAAAAAAAAAAAAAAAAAAAAACATATGGGCCATGAAAGGTGCCTAATAGTCAAAGCAAATTTTTTTTTTTTTTATAAAAGGAGGGAACATTAGAACAATGGCACAGCAGTAGGGCGTTTGCCTTGTACGTGGCTGACCCGGAATGGACCTGGTTCAATTTCCAGCATCCAAAATGGCCCCTCGAGCCTGTCAGAAGTGATTTCTGAGCACAGGGCTAGGAGTAACCCTTGAGCACTGCTGGGTGTGGCCCAAAAAACAAAAAACAACAAAAAAGGAGGGAACATTATATTCCTTAACTTCAAATTATTTTACAAAGTAATAATTAAAATAAAGTGGTACTATAACAAAAATAGGCACACAAAGCAATGGGCCAGAGCCAGAAGTAAACAACATATATGTGGATATCTAATCTATGAATAAAGACCAAGTCCATACAATGGAGAAAAAGAAAGTTTCTTCAACAAACTAATGGTATTGGGAAAACTAGACTGCCACTCAGAAAAATGAAACTCTTTAGTACTGGAAAGGATTAAACCTTAAGTATCAGGCAAGAACCAAAATAATACAAAGAAGAAACATAGGTGAGATAATCCAAGACAGATCTGGCAAAACAACTCAGTGGCAGGAGAAACTGAAGAATAAACAAATGGGAGTACCTTAAAGTCTTTACAACAAATGCAATCACCATGTCTGTTGGTATTCAATCAGTTTCATAGACGCTCTCTGCTCTTGAAAGATCAAGCCATGAAAAATTATGGGCAAATCAGCCACAGAGCTGAGAGCCAAACCCGGCCAAAGTCTGCCTGCTACATCCATCACTCACAATGCTTTTTTACCAATGGCCCTATTTTACCACTTAATGGCTCTCTGCAGAAACACCAATTTGACCTAACACCAGATATGCTGGTTTTTAGGGGTGATATCACCAGGACTGAGTATGGTCACCCTACCCCTACCTTCTCATACTTCTCAAAGTTCTGCCAACTGGAAGCCACAATTATCAGCAACAGTGCTTAGAATTCCTAGACCATGTGGCTGAAAATGCACCCAACTTTCTTTAGTACTGCTATCCTTATAAGAACATACCAATTTAGATGCCAACGTGTGTCTGAAACCGCCTCATCTTCAGAAACAAAAGAAGTAACAGAATGACCGACTAGCATCAAAAGCTTACTAACCCTTCTGATAATGACTTGGTGATCTCATGGTGAAATAAAGTCATTTTCACAAATTTTCTTGTTTGCTGTATTTTCTTTTTCTTTTATTTTTTTAGTAATTTAGATCCCACTTACCTGGAAACAAATAGATTATGGTCAACTATGTAATACACAGTATTTATATAAAGTAATTTGTATTTTTTAGAGAAAGCTTTTACACAGCAAAAGAAACCAAATATTGCCTAGGGCGTCATGTAGTTCTAGGTACATCAGAGCCAGATGGTACCAAAATGGTTTACTGGGACCCTCTCTGGGAGCTAGCTTCACCGTGAGGGAATGCTTAAAGTTGCAAGAGCTTTGGGGGCCACCAGAACTGACCAATCAATGTTCTGATGCAGAACAAACACTAGACTGCTATACTACCTACTTTGCTCCAAAGACACCTTATCAGTTTTGATAATGTTATAACTGGTAACCCCTAATTACTTTTAGAGACTTAAAAATTATGTCTGAACATATAATTTAAATCTTCTTAAAAATGTGTCTACCTATCGAAGTTGTCAGAGCATTAATTTTCTTTTTTTTTTTTTTTTTTGTGGTTTTTGGGTCACACACCCAGCAGCGCTCAGGGGTTACTCCTGGCTCCATGCTCAGAAATTGCTCCTGGCAGGCACGGGGGACCATATGAGGCACCGGGATTCGAACCGAGGACCTTTTGCATGAAAGGCAAACGCCTTACCTCCATGCTATCTCCCGGGCCCCAGCATTAATTTTCTTAAGTGGTTGATTACAAGCTAGTAGGAATAAAAAATTCTCAAGTGGCACAAATTAGAAAATTTGCATTTGGGCGACTAACTTAAAATGAGGAACACTACTCCTATTCATGGTTTAGTATTACGGTGGTATGGAAACTAATCTCAAACTCCTTAAGTTTAGAGTACTGGCTTATATACATATAAATGTCCTTTTAGATGAGAGGACAAACTTCCAGCTGATTTTATGCAATGATGTTGAAACAGAGACAAGGGAGAACTAGAACCAGTTCAATCCCTGGCAATACATACTAGGGGAACAATGGTTACCAGCATATCCTCATACTCTAGCATTGAACCATGAGTATTGCCAGGAGAACCACTAACTCCAGGCACCCTGAGCTGCTTTAAGAGGCACCCCACCCCCCAAAAGAAGTATGTTAAAATACTTTCGAGGTCTCGACAATTTATGACTTAGAAGAAGCATAATATATTCATTTTTAGGTTTTAACATCTTCAGGGTTTTCAATAAAAGATAGTGAAAGATAAAGTCAGGAGATAACCCAAGTAGCAGAGATTCTGAATTGCATCCCTGGCATCACAGGTATGACCCTGGTGGCCCCTGAGAACTGATCCATCACCTGGAGTAATTCCAGGCCCTCACCTCAAACTCATTGCCCCATCCCATCCTCAACTTTTTAGGTTTGGGGCCACATCCAAAGTGTTTAGGGGCAATTCCTGGATCTATGTTTAAGTGACCTCTGAAGGTGTTCAGGAGACCAACCATTTGTGGTGCTGGGGACTAAGATCAGCACATGCAAGGCCAGCACCTTATCTCTAGTAGTATCCCTTGATCCCAGGCCCTACTTTTATTTGTTTGGAGGCCACACCCATCAGTGCTCAGGGATTACTCCTGGTTTTGTACTCAGGAATCACTCCTGGCTAGCTCAGGGCACCATACGAGGTACCTGGGTAGATGGTGCAAGCAAGCACCCTACCAGCTATACTAATGCTACAGCACCCCCATTCCCAGACCCTTTTTTAAAAAAAGGTAGTATGGGGTTAGTGTTGAAATATATGCCTACACCTCAACTATCAGTAATTTTAGGGGAAAGGATGATAGCACAGTGGATAGGCATTTCCTTTGCATGTGGCTGATCTGGGTTTGATCCCGGGTGTCCCATATAGCTAGCTCCCCGAGCTAGGAAATATTTCTGAGAACATATCCAGGAGTAATAACCCCTGAGCGTCACCGTGTGTGGCTCAAAAACAAACAATAAAATTATGTCACATTTCTTAATATAAAAACATTTTTTAAAAGGTAGTAAGGGATAGAGGTAGTCTACACCAAAAATAGTTAAGAAAAATAGTGTCTATTTCAGGTTGGGTATTTGCACCAATGGCACTTTACTGCACTCTACTGCATAGTGCATATCATAATTTTTTTTGGTGGGTGGGATAAGGGTTGTGCCACACCAGACAATGCTTAGGGTTATCCCTGGCCCTGAGCTAACTTCTTAAAGGGATCAGGGACCCACACATATGTGGTGTGGGAGAACTCTCTTTTCCAAAATTATTAAATCACAACTATCATGATTTTATATTAATTTTTAATACTGGTAATAATATAATACTACTATTCAGTTTGAGTGGCAAACAAATTTATAGGATGTCATATGGAACATGTTGTATGTTACATATATTATATATTGTATGCATTTTTACATATATTATATGAAAAACAAACAAAAAAACCTGTTG
>PVKC010003984.1:0-37040 GCA_004027635.1 Crocidura indochinensis | reverse complement strand
TTTTTTTTTCTACAGAAATTTACAACCAAATTTAGCTTAAGTAATGCATAATTCATTTTAAAATGTTTATATTTGGTCTAAGATGGAAAGTCAGTGACTAGCTGTAGTGATATTAACTTATGTAACAAAATTACACTTATCTTTCCATTTAGTCTTTTATTGCTAAATCAAATTACTTATTTAAGTAATCTGTCTTCTTACCAACGAGAATCAAATACCTCAAGTTTTATTGTTTTAAAAATGCTTTAGAATTTTAAATATTCTGTAACCTAATATACAAAATATACAAGACACTGACAGAATTTAGCAAGACGAAAACATTTAATCCCATCAAAATGTGGGAAGAAGAAATGAACAGACACTTTGTCAAAGAAGAAATACAAATGGTCAAAAGACACATGAAAACGTGCTCCATATCACTAATCATCAGGCAGATGCAAATCAAAACAACTATGAGGTACCATCTCATGCCACAGAAATTAGCACACGTCACAAAGAATCAGAACAAGCAGTGCTGGCAGGACTGTGGAGAATAAGGAACTCTTATTCACTGCTGGTGGGAATGCCGTCTAGTTCAGCCTTTATGGAATACAATATGGAGATTCTTAAAAAAACTGGAAATTGAGCTTCCTTATGATCCAGCTATACCACCTAGGAATATATCTTAGGAACACAAAAATACAATTCAAAAATCCCTTCCTCACACCTATATTCATTGCAGCGCTATTTACAATAGCCAGACTCTGGAAACAGCTAAGATGCCCTTCAACAGATGAATGGCTAAAGAAGCTGTGGTACATATACACAATGGAATATTATGCAGCCATCAGGAGAGATTAAGTCATGAAATTTTCCTATACATGGATGTACATGAAATCTATTATGCTGAGTGAAATAAGTCAGAGGGAGAGAGATAGACACAGAATAATCTCACTCATCTATGTTTTTGTTTTTGTTTTTTAAGTAAAGACATTATTGTAATAAGTCCAGAGACAATAGAGCTAAGGGCCAGAAGGACTGGTTTACAATATGAAGCTCACCACAAAGAGTGATGACTGCTATTAGGGAAATAACTACACTAACAACTAGCATGACAACTAGCATAATATTAATGAATGAGAGAAGTAGAATGCCTGTCTCGAATACATTAGGGAAAAGGAGGAGGGAGATTGGGGGTGGGAATGTTGCACTGGTGAAAGGGGGTGTTCTGTTTATGACTGAAACCCAACTATAATCATGCTTGTAATTATGGTGCTTAAATAAAGATTTAAAAAAGAATATATTTAATAGAACATGATTTAATACAGTAGAATGTGACCATTCTTTAATTCCACTATATACAGTACCTTCTATAAGAATAGGTATTGTCCATAGAGTCAGAATTAAGTTTTGTGGGGCTGGAGGGATAGAATGGAGATAAGGTGTTTGCCTTTCATGCAGAAGAACGGTGGTTCAAATCCCGGCATCCCATATGGTTCCCTGTGCCTGCCAGGGGCGATTTCTGAGCATAGGGCCAGGAGTAACCCCTGAGTGTTGCCAGGTGTGACCCAAAAACCAAATAAATAAATAAGTAAAAATTAAAAAAGAATTAAGTTTTGTGATGCTTGGATATAATTTTCTAGCAGGAATCTCTGAAAGTGAAAAATTTTAGATACCTACCACAGTATTCTCAAGCTTATAAAAACTCAGGCCTCGATAAGGTAAAACATAAGGTTCAGAGTGGGATCCCTAGAACTCATGCCCCTTCATACTGCTGTGGTATTGTCCTGTTGTATCCTAGCACCACTGGGCCCTAGAAGTTTAAAAATCAAGTCACTTAGAACACAGACATTTTTGCAGTGGCAACTAATTCCTGATTTTACAAACAGATACTCCAAAACTTGTCTCCTTCAGACGGAACATATAATTTTGACCAAGTCACAGAGCTTATAGTGCATCTTTCAACTATGCTACATTATATTTTAAAAAAATTTATCTTTTGTCCAGAAATTATTTTATGTGTTTTGTTTTTGTGCCTGAGTTTTGTTTTTGTTCTATGCCTAGTGATACTCAGAGCTTACTCATTGTATCTACACTTAGGGGTCACTTCTAACAGGATTTAGGGACCATATGTGGTACTGAAATCCAACCTGGGTTTCCTGCATGCAAAGGAAGCTGCAATTCCATTGTACCATTTTATCCAACCTCAAACCTGTTCATCTAAATTGCTTGTATTTAATTATTGACAAAATGATGTTTTCTTCAAAATTCAACTCAAAATCTTTTCATATATGTCTTTCCTTTTTTTCACCTTTAGGCAGTATAAGTGATATGTCAATATTTCAATTGTTGGGCAAGAGAAGTATTACAGATGGTAGAATGCTTGCTTTGCATGTGACCAATCTAGATTCAATTCTCTGCTTCCAATAACCTGAGCACCTCCAAAAATAATTCCTAAATGCAGTGTCAATAATAACAACAATAATCCCAGAGCATCATGTGTGTGGCCTAACAGTAAAAACAACATTAGGTGTGGCCTAACAGTAATAACAAATTTCCAATGTTGAAATATAACAAAATTTATATGCCTACATTTCTCTCGTTTTTCATGCATCATCAAATTTTACACAGCATATTCTAATACTCCATTGCCAGTTTTTACATTTACATTTGTTTTGTCATTGTAATCCCATTGTTGTGCAAATGAATGCCCATACTGAAATTTATTCCACATCCCCTAACTATTTTTAGATCACAGAATTTTTCTCAGTTCTTTGATTCTTTTTCTTCATCATTTTAGTTACTAAAATTTATAAAGGACATTTCTTGATTTGCTTTTGTCTAACCCAACAAGATTTCATTAGTCCTTGCTTATTTGAGAATATTATTCTGTAGCATCCATGTAAAACAAGATTGTGTTTAGCTATAGAATTCATCCATCATATTTTTGTCTCAGAATTCTAAAAAGACAACGAGGAAGATCTGAGACATGATCACACTAAAATAAGTAAACTGGTACTTCTGTTAATATTTTTGCAGGGTTATGCGCTGATCACATACCAGAAAAACTTGTCTTTCTTTATTTGCAAACATCTGACTTCTATTTAATCTTTTAATTATGCTTCTATTTACATGTGCTTTAAACTTCTTATTTAGTAAGCTTGTAATTGTTTGACTTCCTTTATCTCCCATAACTGAGTTCTCAATATTTTAAAATATAACACCCTCAAACCTGAATAACACATTATTGACAGGATACTTTTCAGGTTGCAAAATGTTTGGGTAATATACATTCTGCTTTTGCTGAAGTTTGTAATATAGTTTATTTTTGTTTGTTTGTTTTGGGCCACACCAGGTGGCTTTGTTTTGGGCCATACACTCAGGGGTTACTCCTGACTACGCACTCAGAAATCGCTCCTGGCTTTGAGGACCATATGGGACGCCGGTGGGGATAGAACCATGGTCCATCCTAGGTCAGCGGCTTGTAAGGCAAATGCCCTACGGCTGCGTCACTGCTAAGGTCCTGTAACATGTTTTATTTTTATTCATAGTGTTATTTTTACCACCCTCTCCCTCCTACATTTTTTCAATGCTCTTGATATCTTCTAATATTTCCTTGTTGTCTTATCTCTAGTTACTTTTAGGTTATAATTTTTTTCTTTTAAAAATATTTCACTCCTCCTAGTTCAGTAAAAGCATAAAGAATTTTTTTTTTGCAAAATTACTATACTTGAATATTCATGTCCTTCTAAAAGTACTTTGAAAAAATTTTTTGGGTTTTGGTTTTTGGGGTTGGTGGCACTCAGGTATTACTCCTGGCTCTGCACTCAGAAATTGATCCAGGGATCATATGGGATAATGGGGATCAAACTGGGATTTAAATTCTTTTAATATAAAATGTTTCATTCTTTTGATATTTTTAGTCACATTTGTGCAAGCATAGGTTGTGTTCTGGTTCCCTCTGCTTATCATTCGCTTTTATATTTTAATAAAAGAAAAATATGGAAATGAACAGGTATTTGGCCTGTAACAACACACTTATTATATCCGTATTCTTTATTACCAAATTTGTTCGTCTTCTATCTAGGTGAAATCTTTCTGCAGCAAATGGTATCCCCAAAACAAAGGTCCTATAAGTGGTGATTTAATGTTTATCATGTGTCAATACAATCACAACAATAATAATTTTTATTCTTTCTTCAAATTTATGCAAGCACTAAATAAATTTTCCAGATGTCTCTCTGGTCATGTGTCACTTACATCTATGCTTTGCTTATGACATAGAGTGGTATATATTAGCTTACAATGTCTTCCCCTCCATTTGATCTAAGTCCCACTATATTTTATATTGGTTATAATTCACTGACAGTGTTTATGAATTTTTTAGTATTTCCAAGTTTCAATGAAAATAAGATTTTATAATTTTAAATTTAAACTGCCATGTTCATCCAATTTCTGGAAGACAGTAAAAGCAGGATAGAATAAATATGCCTTTATTCCACCACGTTTTACCGTAAATCTTTCTACTCAAATTGTGTGACAAGAGAATATATTAGGTATTTTAGTCTCACACATGTCAGTCATAAATCTTTTACAGAATTTCATTCAAAAATGAAACTCTTTAAGTTACAGATATCTATCACCTATTTTCCATATCTCTTTCAAATCATAGACATGCTTTAAATATTTCTGTTCCTTTAAAAACTACATTTTTATGATCAGAGAAATAGTACAGAGGTTAAGGTCTTTCATGTGTCCTGCCTTGATTTGACTTTTATCACCTCGAGAGGCTATAACCACCATGGTGAGCTTAAGAGTAGAACCTGACATAACTCCCAGGAATGACAGCAAACTCAACACTTTCTCCAAATTTACATTTTTAGGGAAATATGGTAATTGGTAAAAATTTTGGAACATTCATGTATAAGAGGGTTTAAACTAGATACAATTCCATGACCATGTAGCCTGGATATTTTATTCTTAAATGAGTAATGCTTAAATTTTAACATCTCTAAATGGAAGGAAGCATGGTTTATAATTGGTGAAGTGATGTCATAATTTAATGAATAGCATGCATAATGCACATGATCATTAAAATAATGGTGCATAACATGGTCGTGCTACCTAAAAATTTAATAAATATGGTATGTTATATTATTTTCCACAAATGAAATTGTGATTCTGTAATTATGTGGAAAACTTGAAACTAAATGCAACAATGGTTGCTGTTTGTAGAATAAACTAAAGCTGTCTTTAAAATGTTATATGGTTCTCTAAATGGGATATCTAAATACCTGAATAAAGTTATAAAATAAGTTATTTGTTTTGAACTCTATTTCACTGACTGGTTTACTCACCTATAAAATGAACTTACTGATTGTATTACTAACTAGGAAGTTAGGCTGAACCAATGAAGAGCTCGTGTTAATAAGACACATAATAAGTTCTCATTGAATATGAGTCATAAATAGTATTATTACTAGCTGCAATGTCATTATGATATTTTAAGTAATGGGCCCTCTGCTTTGATATCAAAACATAGATGCTGATTCCTTTCTAATCAGTTATTGTACTTACCACTTATCAGACTAGATATTGAAAATATAATAACCACAATACTTCTATGAGCTTGCATTTTTTCAGAATCCTATTTACTTTGACAGAAAAAAATATTGAACAGCCACTGTTTCTAACCACATAACAAATATCTTTCATACAAGTCATACTCAAATGTGATACAAGCCACTCTCTTCCTTCCACATTTCTACAGGTCTCCATTTACTCCATTTATAATTTACTTCCTGTCTCTAGTCAATATATTTCCTAACTCAAAGAATATTGTAGCATTATGAAAGATTATTTGTAATAATAATAGTAATTCTGTTCAACTGGGAAAAAAGAGCAGGATATTGTAGAGTCAAGAAAGATATTGCTTATAATTTAGATTTTGTTTAAATTAAAATAAAAGAGTAAGATTTAGAAAACCAATTTATATCAGTTGTTGGGCAATACCATTCACATGCAACTCTCCTTACATCCTTCCCAAATTAGCTACTCTGACGACATAGTTTTTTCATTCATGTTCTCTAGAGTATTATCTGCAATATTTCTTGTTATAAACATGGTATTTCTGTGCACTTCTTATTTGGCCTAGAGTGTGAGGTCCTTGAGGGCAAAAATGTTGTGTTATCATTGTTTCCATAGCATCATGAAACACAGAACTTGCTGACTGAGTGATTTTTCAATTGAAATACTTTGGTCAGCTGACACATGATTACTCATAGTTTGAAATAAATCACTTTATCCATTTATTTGAAAAGTATGTGTGCTTATGAATATGTGTAGAAGAGAAAGACCAATACTGGTTTAAAGAAAAATATGACCTTGAGATCAGAGCTAGAGATCAGTGGATAGGCACCTACTTGTCTTGCACATTGCCAACCTGAGTTTGATGTCCAACACCACATTGTGTTCCTGCAAGCCAAGTCAAGAAAGATCCCTGAAAACAGCCAAGTATAGCCTCTCTAAAAGCACAACAAAGTCACTAAAATACAGTTCAAGGTCACAGAGATATTCAGGGTTTAAGATGCTGGCTTTCTATACAGTCAACATTATGGATCAAACTTCAACAGTGCTTTAAGTTCTTTGAACAATGGCAGGAATGATCTCTGAGCACACAGCCAGGAGTAACCCCTGAGCAGTGTCCAAAATAAAGACCCATCTCAGAAGCAAACTGGTATCTTTTAAAATTTTGCTTCCACATTCTTCAATACCACATTTATAAGGCTTTCTTAACTTTTCCTATGTTGCTATATGGCAGAAGAGCAGTGGTCTTTTTGAAGTCACCTTCTTTTAAATATATTTTGCCTGATGAAAACTTTCAATATATCACACCTTGGTATTTCCTGATTCCCTTAGACTCTTGTCCTGTTATGATTGTCAACCTTGAGATCTCTTGCCAGCCTACTCTATTCCTTTATTATCATATTGGCTATTTATTTATTTATTTATTTTTTATCAAAGTGGATTACAAATCTTTTCACAGTAATATTTTAGGTACATAGTGATATTGGATCCGGGGCATCCCAACCACCGATATCGTCCTCCCTCCACCTCTGTTCCAAGCATATATCCCATATTCCTCTCTTTTAACCCCCCAGACTGCTTGTCTTGGTGGTCCACACTGTGTCTAGTATGTTGTAAACTGGGTGTCAATTCTGTTGTTGGCTTTGGATTTGGTGCTTTTTTTTATTTCTACATAATGTTTATCTGACTGTTTGGTCTCATTACCCTCCATTATTTTCCCCTCCATTAGTGGGGCGAAACAAGATGGTTTAAGTTATGTGGTTCTGTTTGAAGGAAAGATAATAATAATAATAATAGTAATAATAATAATAATAATAATAATAATAATAATAATAATAATAATAATAATAAAAGGGGCCGGACGGTGGCGCTGGACGTAAGGTGCCTGCGCTAACCAAGGACGGACCGGGTTCGATCTCCCGGTTCCCCATATGGTCCCCGTGCCTGCCAGGAGCGACTTCTGAGCGAATAGTCAGGAGTAACCCCTGAACGTCACCGGATGTGGCCCCCAAAAAACAAAACAAAACAAAACAAAATAATAATAATAAAATAATAATAACAATAATAATAAATGGGACAAAAAAGCAAACAAGCAAAAAACAATGAGAGGAGGCCTTCTAGAGGATATATGTATCAGTTTAAGAGAAGTGAGGGAGAAGGAAGAAAAACATAGCAACAATACAAAAAAGAAATAAATAGATAAATAAAATAAAAGATTAAAAAATCAAGCAGAAAACTCTAAAGGCACAAGGGCAATATAGGCAGCCACCATACAATAATCAGGGTCCTGAAATATAAAACAAAACAAAGCCCATAAGAAAAAAAACAGCAACAAACAACAACACTATCACAACTAAAAAAAATTTTTTTTTAAATTTGATTTGTGCTTCTCTCTCTTTTTTTTCCTTACATAGGCACAGTAAATATTGGGGAGATTTGAAAGGGAATTCCCATGGTCTTGTTTCTGTTTTCTTTTCTCCCTTAACTCCATCTGTATTGGTTCTGCTTGATACAAAAACCTACATGAGAAAGTCTTACCTGGGATAATAGCTCAGGTCAAAACCAGGGCACAGAGGGGAGTGGAACCTGACACTCTCACTCCCAAATGCACCATTTCTCCTTGCAAAGGCATACTAAAGAAGGGGAAATTGTACTTATAGAAACAAGTTCTTATCTACTAGCGAAAAGAACTTATACACTTTACAATACATATGTCATGTGGACCCAGCATAGACTCAAGTTGATTGGACAGTGACCGTCCAACCTGGAACCCAAGATCTCAGACATAGAACCTATATAGCTCTCTGCCACAGCTCCAGAAACCAATCTCCCTCTGAGACATTCCTAATACTGCGCTGACACCAGCTTATGCCGGTTTTGAGATGACATCCTGACAACGAGGAAAAGGCAACAACTTGGTCTAAGACAGGTAGTCTTACCTCACCTCTTAAGGATAAGATGAAATCAGAAGACATGTCATCCTGTAATTCGTACTAAAGCCAAGTTTGCTATCTACAGAAGACTGTCTCTGATAACCATGGCTGGGCAGAACTCATCCCAGGACCAATAAAAAGGACCCTAGTCTAGGCCCTGGCCTATGAAAGGTACAACAACCAAGATCTCTAAAAAAGTTCCAGAGGTCTGAATGAAACAAATGCAACCGAGCAGATCATCAGGAAAAATAATGAAAGACTCCATCCTAGGCTTCGTCCTAGGATCAGAGCAAAAACCAAGACCACCAATTACAGAACACTGATTAAGACAGCAGTGATGGATCACAACTCCAAGAACCATAAGAAAGACTTCATCCTTAGGCTCTATCCTTTGATCTGTGTATATTGACTATTTCTTATAATCTCCTCCACTGCTGGTTTCTACATGTTCTAGACCCCAGATATTTGTAGTTTCAAGTTTATTTTTGGCTTTATACCTCACATCTTGAGCAAATTTTAAATAAACTATTATCAGAAATAACATTTACTTCTTTAAGGGGGTAGAGATTAGAAACTTAACACAAAATAGTTCTAGGTTAGAGAAGATACTCCTTAGAATCTAGAATGCATAGCCTGCCTTAAGAGGTCCTGAAGGAATATGGGCAAAGGATCTCTAATTCTGAATGAAGGGCGAAATATTGCTTGTCTGTGGAATTCAATACACAAAATCAGATAGGTCATTAGAATTGGAAACATTTGGGTGGGAATGGAAGAGGATGGGGCTGAATTGAAAGCAAGGCAGATTTTCCCAATTACTATTGATTCAAACATGACATAACATGGGAGGAAAGTCTGCAGAGAGCAAAAGAATTATAAGTAGAGAAAATTATGGAGATACAGAAAACATGTCTGGGGATCAAACCTAAATTAAATAAACTCTCTCCAGCTGCTTTTGACTTGGTGCCAGCTGCTGAGTAAGAAGGAGCCTTTTTTTAGGGCCTGGCTAATATCTTGACACCTGGACATTCTTTCAATTGAATTTCATTTGCATAGAAGTGTGTAGCTCTACTCTCATGAATCCCTATGTGATATGAAAATATAAAATGAAGAAGAACCATAACAAGGCCATTTTTTATTATAGTTAAAGGGTTTTGCTTATTTTTTTCCCAGTCTAACATCCAAGGCCAAAATCAAAATGGCTCATGGTAATTTAACTCATTTTGCTGAAGAGGATCCTTTAGTTCTACATCATTAGGCAGCTGCCACATCAAGGGAAGTCAGCCAGGTCGTCAGCAGCTTATTTGGCCTGTGAACAGTCTACAGACACATCAAATGCAGACTTCTACAAGGAGACATATTTGAATTAACACCCCAAATTAGTGTACAGTAATACCTGTCAAATTTACAGAAACCTAAATCTTTGAGGACTTGTGCACAATGACTATTAATTCCCAAGAAAGCCAAAGAAAGCATTTAGAAGCCTTGAAAAAAAGACATGGATTATCTTTTACTTTCAGAAGTGCAGCAGTTAAACAGAGAGCTGGACCAGAAATTTCACCTCTTCACACTTTTAGGAATATATATGAAAGCATTCAAAGACAAGCAGCTGAGTGCTATACCTTCCTGCTCAAGAGACTCAGAAGCTACAGTCCTTTTCATCATATAATTCCCCAATATGCACACTAGTCTCAACCACTATTTTTCTCCATGGTGCTGAAAAGTTTCTCTTCAAACTTAGTATCAACACAATTCTTCGTCTTTCATAGCAATCTTGCTAGTGATTTCGAATTTTTCTTAAAACGATGTCTTCAATTCATGCACGGTTCAAATACAGGTGAAGTTATGTTTTCTATTCATGGGCACAAATAATATTTGGGGGAATTTTCAGGGCCCATCCTGTCAGTGATCAGGGCTTACTTCTCACTCTGTGCTCAGGGATCATTTTGAGTGGTGCTGTGTAGACTTTCTTTGGTGCTGGGACTGTCACCTGCAAAGCAAGCACCTTTCCTCCTATACTATGGGGAAAACACCAACGGATTCTAACAGTCTAAGAGCAGCATTATCTCAAATCAAAATAGCCATAGGAGATTTAATATTTTTTTGTAAAAGAAATGGGTGAATATACACCATGTGTGAGAGAGGAAAACACTTGTGCTCTGAAAAATCCTAACGTAAAGATTTTTTGTTTGTTTAAAAGTATTACTTTTAGCTCTCAGAATTTGTTATGCTAAAAAAATCATTGGGGGAAAGAATACAATTTTTGTATCTCAAGTTAGTTAAAGCAAAACCTAAAGAAAGATTATAAAAGTAACAACATACACCTTGCCACCTCATTTTTCATTTGCTAAAAAGTTTGAAATTGTTTTCTATAAAGGATACTTGGCTACAACAATAATCACATAGATTTACTATTTGTTTATTTTAAACATGAATATTCTACTCTGAACAATTTTAAGAGTGCATGGATATTCCACAACTACTTTCCACCATGACTAACGTTTTATATTTTATTTGCTTATATTTGATAGTCACTATTGATACATTAATTATAATGAGGTGTAATTCTATTTGTTGCATTTTAGGCCATACCTGTCAGTATTCAGGGTTTACAACTGGTGGGTTTCCCCCGCAAAAAAACCAAACATATGCAGTGCAAGGAACTAAACTCAGGTCAGATATGTGCAAAGTAAAAGTCTTAACCACTACTAAATTCTGATCCCTATAATTAATGTTATTATTCTTATAATTTTGGTTTAAGAGTTATACCAGTGGTACTCAGGGGCAATCACTCTTGGTAGGATTAAGAGACCATATGGGTAAAAGGGACTGATCAAGTTAAGTACCCTACCCACTATATTTTTGTTCTAATCTGTTTATAATAATTATTATAATTAATTATAACCATTCTTTTACATTATTAATAAGGAAAATCCAGGTCATTTAGATTTGCTTTGTTTCCCTACAGTCCTTTTCTATACCAGAAAATCATTCAGGATGGCATGTGACATTTAAATCTATTTGTCCTCAGGCTTCTCTTGGTTTGACAATTTCTATAATTTCTTTATCATAGATTGGAATTAAATTTCAAGAATTTACTAATTTATCTCTAGAGGTTCATTTTATTTTTACTTATTTTGAGTTATAGCCACCATCTCCGTTATCACACAAATTATATTAAGTATATAATATGAATTCCTTCAAGGTGACTTTGGTGTGTTCTCACTACTGTTTTCTGCATGTCTCCACTTTGTGTCACTGAATGACTATTCCAGATTCATCACATTTTTCGTGTGTGTGTGTGTGTGTGTGTGTGTGTGTGTGAGAGAGAGAGAGAGAGAGTGTGTGTGTGTGTTTTGGGTTTGGGGCCACACTTGGAAATGCTCAAGGGTTACTCATGGCTCTGCGGCTCTGCACTCAGCAATCACTCCTGGCATGTTTGGGGACCATATGGGAGGCAGGGGATCAAACCTGGGTCTGTCCCTTGTCAGCAGCATGCAAACCAAACACCATACTACTGTATTATCAATCTGGCCCCACAATTTTTCTTAATTCAAGACCTTGAAACAGACATTTGTCTGGTAAGTATGAATCTTTTAAGGTGCATACTTTTAGGTACATACTTGGATCAGCATTTGTTTTACTACTGGGGTGTTATTAGTGCTCAGTAGCAGACTCAAAAATATATGGTAGCATTTTAATCTATATATGTATGTGTATAATTATATATATGATTCCTATTTCCATGTGTATTAAATCCATAAGTTTATATTGAATCATCTGATTTTAATTCAAGATTACACATTCTTCTTAGTTTTACATCCACTGCTCTTTTTATTTCTTTGAAAGTTCTTTCTGACATGAAACATGACTTTAATTATAATATGATTAAATGTACTTATTTATTCAATGCTACAATGCAGCTAAAGAATTAGCAGAATTGCTATTCCATATGACTGTGAATGACAAATTTATTCAACATTTGCATGCAGTTCTTTCATTTAGATTTATATTTAGTTTAAATACTGTTTTTGAAGGTTATTTAATTCTTTTCTTCCTTGCCCATATTACTGTGTTTTTTTGGCTTAATTTTCAATATGGTGAAGTTTATTTGTTATTGTTTTGACTATTGGACTGTCCAACCTTTCACAAAAATACTAGCTATGAAGCAGGTAATTCTGTATTTCTTTGTCACTATAAACTATTTTATAGGAAATAAAGATATATAAATCTCTGAATAGTACATTATTATCATTATTGCAAATGTCTCATCTCAATGAAGTTTACAGGAACAAAGTTTTATTTGATAAAAACTATAGAGAGGAATTATATTGATATGTACTCTCTTAGTCTTCATAATTTAATTACATTTCTTTTTTTCTTTTTAAAAATTTTATTCAAATAATTGTGATGTATAAACTTAGTGAGTTTTACAAACTAGTTTAATTTTAGGCATATACTATTTCAACACCAATCACCACCAGTGTCAACTCCCATAATCAGTGTTCCCATACTCCACCTCCTATTCCCAGCCCTTCTTCCCACATTGAAAGGCACAATACAAAGTTTTGTGGTTATAGTTTATATATAGTTGTTTCATCTGTGCTTTAGGTTTTCATGTTACCAATATAACCAAAGCCACAAACCCTGTTCACTCACTAATACCCATTCTCATCCTCTTCCTGCTTTAATTTCTTTCCTTCTCTGTCCTCTTCCCTAAGCTCTGGGGTAAAGAATTATCTAGGTATTTACCCTTTACTACATTACATTTCCTTATCCAATTATTTTTATAATCCACAAATAAGTGAGATCATCCTGTGTTTGGTAAAAAACTAAAAGTATCTCCTCTGAGATTAGGTACAAGGGCAGTATATCAACTATTTTTATTCAATACAGTGTGAAAAGTCCTGGCTACAACAATGAACCAAGAAAGCAAATTAAAGGTATCCACATTGGAAAAAAGTCAATCATCACTATTTCCAGATAATGTGGTAATATACAGAGAGACTCTAAAGAGTCCACAAAAAAGCTCTTAGAAACAATAAACCAGTATAACAAAGAAGACAGCTACAAAGTCAATACACAAAAATTAGTTGCATTCTTATATACAAAAAAAAAATCAAGGAGTCTATCCCATTTTAAATGGTACATAAAAACATCAGTTATCTATGAATCAATTTAAGAAAATATTCAGGAGATCTATATTATTTCAAATTTAAACACATAAGAAAGTGATAGAGGAAGATCTTTTAAAAAGAAAAAAATTGAAGAAATCACATTCCACAACTGTAAACAGTACTATAAAGCAGTAGTCGTTAAGATTAGCACAGTATTGTAATAAAGACAGACCCTTAGCAATGGCTTTAATATCCAGGGATAGACCCTCAAGCTATGAACAATTAATTTTTTATAAAGGAGCAAGAAATAAAAGGTGGAACAAGGAACATCTCTTATATCAGTAGTGCTGGGAAAACTGGTCAACTACATGCAAAAACAACAACAACAACAAAAAGGAAACATTTCATGATTATGGATTAGAAAGATTAAAATAGTTAAAATGATTAAACTACCTAATTTAATGGCATTTGTAACCAAACTTTTATGTATCAAAGTTAAATATGGCTATGAAAGAGGAGTAATCAGAAAATTCATAAAGCTTAATAAAAATATATGAGCACTTAGTGAAAATAAAAATAAATTTGGAGTCTGGAACAATAATGCAACACGTAGGGTACTTGCTTTGTACATCACTGACCTGGGTTTGTATTCTGGCATCCTATATGGTCTCCAGATACCACAAAAAAATTTACTCTTGAGCTCAGAACTAAAAATAAACTCTGAGTATTACTGGGTATGGCCCAAAATCGAAAAACAAAAACAAACTTAAAAGTAAAAAAGTCAGGGCCGGCGAGGTGACCCTAGAGGTAAGGTGTCTGCCTTGCAAGTGCTAGTCAAGGAATAACAGCGGTTCGATCCCCAGGCGTCCCATATGATCCCCCCAAGCCAGCGGCACTTTCTGAGCGCTATCCAGGAGTAACCCCTGAGCATCACCGGGTGTGGCCCCGAAACCCCCCCCAAAAAAAGTCATTGTACTATTTGGGGGTTGTTGTTGTTGTTTTTGTTGACTCAAGACAGAGTTCATGGTCCTATACATCATCCTTTTCTTTATTAAGATAAAGTCATTTCTTCTTATTGGGAACAATAAATAAAGTACAATTTAGCGACACCCCTGGGTCAAGACCATTGGAATGTGCTCTCCTTTGGTTTTCTTTCTTACTAAATGATACTGAATGTCTCCTATAGAAAAAAAAATCATTGCATATTACTTCTGTAATTTTTTTGTATTTAGGAGCAACTCTCCAGAAACAAGTAAATAAGAATTTGTAAAGTTAGTTTGATACTAGTTCTAGTTGTGTCTAAAGAAAGTCAATTGCAGAAGTTTGTTATTACAATTTAGTTATTGTTTTACATTTTCTTTCAAATGAGATATCCCAGAGTGCTGTATATGTAAACATTTTATGGGATTATTATGTTACTGACCCAACCCTGATTGGTGATTGTGCCCTACCCTAGGGTGTGACCTGGCATTCTGCCCCACCCTAGGGTGGTACCTGATTCTGCTTCCACCATTAGGTGCTATCTGATCCCACCATTGGGTAGTACCTGATTCTGGGGGATAAAAACAAGGGTCTGTGGAAGGCGAGGGACTTTTTGGCTGGAACTGATACTGAGGCTAAGGACTTCAGCCTGGATTAAGAACTTGGATTAAGTTCAGAAGCCTATTGATCATCATTGCAGTGATCAGGGGTTATATGTTTCTTCCTCCAAAATAAGGGCCTAATTCTATGCCCTCAAAGATGGGCTTTCTGGTCTACCTGAACTTGAATGAAATTGGGTCTGGAGAGATAGCATGAAGATAAGGCATTTGCCTTTCATGCAGAAGGTCGTTGGTTTGAATCCCGGTATCTGCCAGGAACGATTTCTGAGCGTGGAGCCAGGAGTAACTACTGAGCGCTTCCAGTAGTTGACCCAAAACCAAATACCAAACAACAACAAATAAAGAAAAGGTGCTTCTTCTCGCCTGCTACACCTTTCTGGCGTCTCTTCGAAGAATGTATATCTTAGACTTATCTTCTCAGGAACTTGTAGTTGATTCCTAGATACATGTTTCTGGTTTTAGACACCCTGTGTTTAGGTTAGAAGTTTTTCTTTATATTTTCCTGATATGCGCTTATGCAAACAGCCGCTTTGTTTTTTATTATTGACTAGCTTTTCCTTTAATAATTGTAGACAATACTGTTTGTTTACTAAAAACAAATGGGGGAATTGTGTATATAAACATTATTATGTTACTGATCCTACCCTGATCTGTGATTGCGCCCTACCCTAGGGTGTGACCTGGCATTCTGCCCCCACCCTAGGGTGGTACTGATTCTGCTCCCACCATTGGGTGGTATCTGATCCCACCATTGGGTGGTACCTGATTCTGGGGGATAAAAACAAGGGTCTGTGGAAGGCGAGGGGCTTTTTGGCTGGAACTGATGCTGAGGCTTTGGACTTCAGTCTTGTCCACCGAATAAAACTAACATTTCCACAAACCTGACTGTCTGCGAGCTCTTTACCCGCTGCTTCACCTCAGAACAGCCAGCTGAACAGGGTGACAGACGCGTGCTCCGAGCTGGAGGGGAAAGACCTCATCCTCTATCCCTCCATCAGTTAACCTCTTCAGAGGCTGACTTGCAACAGCAGAGTATTCAATTATTAGAATATTTCAAACTTTTAGTATTCTAATATAATGTATATATGTGTACATATATACACATATATATGCACACATCATATGAAATATTGCTCAAACAGTCTACATTGGTTTCATACTTCATGAGGTGACTTTCCTTTGGGCATTGTGACTCAGGGTATTTCCATCTGTGTGCCATTTCTCTTTGGTCTTTGGAGCTTTCTTTATGTAAGTATAAAAAAGAGAAAGAAAGTGGAATATTGCACAAGGGAGGGATTCATGGGTCAGTTCTGGAAGTACCACGTATTATTTCTGCCCACATTCCATAGCAGAATCCAGTCACTTAGGCACACCCAACTGTAGAGAGAATGAGAAACAAGTGCAGCTAAGTGTCCATTGGAAAGGAGAAGTAGTTTGGATAGCAAGTCTCTTTCCACCATGACCAGCAAATTCACATTTAATAAGTTCCTTTTATTTATTTTTAATTTATTTAGGAGAGCAACTTATTGGTGTTCAGGGTACCATGACGTACTTCCAGGGACCAAACCTAGGACACTTGCATTGAAAACATGGACTCCAGACTTCAGAGCTATTTGCCAGTTCATCTAATTAAATTTTACACTTAAATTAATTTGGTTTGATATTTTGTCACTTATAATCAAGGGGATAGATTCACACAGGTTTTAAGCACAGTAAAATAAATTTGTACAGAATAATTCTAAATTCCCTAGGTATGCACAACAGCATAAAATATATATTTTATTCCTTAAAGATTCAATACAAAATATGAAACAAAAGAAGCTGTGAACTAACTTCGAAAAGGTCACATTATTAAAAATATTAACAAATTATTATTTTGTTACTTTTTTCTCTAAACATTTATGTTTGGTGCTACTGTATGGAGTGACATATTTAAATTAATTTTATATTGAGGTCTAAATAAACCTAGATTTTTATGAGGTTGTGTAAGCTTTTCTTGTTATTCTCTGCAAGAAATTTCATTAACTATTGTTTCAGAGTTGGCCATACATCAAAATAATTTGAATACATAGACTAAGACCACATAAGTGATCAATTATTAACATAAATAAGACTTGTAATTCTCTTTACTTTATTTACTTAATGCTACAAGTGATACTTATGGATGCCTAATTGGGAGACCAACAGTCATAAGGTCTTTGAATATATGGAAACATTATCTGAGTATTTCCAACATTCCTCAAATTAAAAGAGAAATCTAAATTCTTTTAATATTGGGCTATAGAGAAGATAAGAAAACACAAAAAATATATGAAGAATAACTTGATAAATTAGATGGTAGATATCTCGAGCTTAAAGGAGTTACCTATACTGCTAGCCTGAATTCTGCAAGCTTCATGGGCAAAGTTATTTGATCTGGACTCTGATAAGTTGGTAGAATCTGATGATAAATGGGCATGAGAGGTCATTCCAGGCAAGTAGAAGCAGCAAGAACAAACTCACAGTTGGGAAAGTTCCACACACAGCCAAGGAATAATAAGCTGGTCAAGTATGATTTGAGCTAAAACAATGAAGGGAAAATTCAGGACAGTATAACTTAATTTTAAACTGTGCACTCTGAGCTAAAATATTATGGAAATTCCAAAATGAGAGTCATTAGAACTTAGAACAGCCAAGAAGATTTCATGAAGAGGAGAACTTGAGCTGGATTGTGAAGGAAAAAGATGATCTGTGAACAGAGAAGGGGGAAAATCATTTTTATCTTGACATTTGACACAGAGAAATTGTATCTAAACAAATATTCTATTTTTTTTACATAATAAAGGTAGTTTTACATTTCTCTTTACTAATTATTATTTACTAGTTTTATATTTCTAGTTTACTAATTATTAAATATTGAAATGCATCCTACAAAGGATTTGAGTCAATTTTGGGAATTAAATACAATACAATGCATAATACAATTTTTAATCTAAAATTAAAATTCTAGTTTTTAAATTAAACTAGTCTTAAAGAAGTACAACTGGAAATATATGCATAAATATAAAAAATAAGTAGATATACATAATATAATAATTTATATTAGCCAAAATTGTGTCTTACTGCTTGCTACCTAGAAATAAAAGCAAACACAGAAATGTGTTGTCACATAATTCACACTATAAAATAATCAAGAAAATTATGCTACCTTGTAATGGTTTTGTTGTTGCTTCATTTTGAGATATCCTCAGTGGTGTTCAGGGCAACATGAAATGGTAGACATAAAATTCAGCACTTTCATGGGCAAAGCATATTCTAATGTCTTTTGAATAAATTTTCTCTCAATCTTACTCCCACTGGAATGAAATTTTAGTCTTTACTTAACATTAAAAGAAAGATGTCAAATGCATTTTAAGTACTGAACAATGTCCTCACCAGAATTTAGCCTGTGTTCTTTAGTGGGAACACAGAAGATAAACAAATCACACAAGTTGACCAATTGATAGAACCATTACATTTTCCTTGGTGAACTCCATGACACATCAATTGCTCACACACAGAGAGCCAAAGTAAACCTTATTTTCAAAAGATTTTCCCTACTGCAGGCCTTAAAACTCCAGCAGAACAGGGATCATCCGAAAGGAATGATCTAATGTATCTATACAAAGTTGGTTCAGCTGCTTTGATTTAATTAGCCACTAATCAATTCAATCAATTAACAATTTGACTCCATGATAACATTCCATTAAAATTTAGTAATATAAAAATAAAAGAGTTCACTAATAATCTAGATATTTATCTAGTCAGATGACTACTTAGGCTATATAAAGACAGCATTTTCTATTTTTCTTTTTTAAACTTCTATTTTGAGGAGTGACTAATAGCTAATGATAATTACTTACATCTGCATAATGCTTTCATAAGTTCATAAATATAAACTTTTTTTGGTGGGCATTTACTCATGAATGATGAAGTTCAGGGCCAGATAGATAGTACAGAGGGTAATGTCTTGTATGCAACAGACCTACAATTGATCCCCAGCTTGTCATATGATCCCCCAAGGACTACCAGGAGTGATCCCTTAAAGCAGAGCCAGGAGTAAGCCCTGAACACTGCTGGGTGTGGCCTTAAAAGCAAAAATAAAGAAAAAAATGCAATCATTTGATTAGAGTCTAATATCCAGTTATTTGAAAAGCACAAGGAATTGTTATATTGTACAAAGAAATATACAGTCATGAAAAACAGATTTGGGGGCCCGGGAGATAGCATGGAGGTAAGGCGTTTGCCTTTCATGCAAAAGGTCATTGGTTCGAATCCCGGTTCCCCATATGGTCCCCCGTGCCTGCCAGGAGCAATTTCTGAGCATGGAGCCAGGAGTAACCCCTGAGCACTGCTGGGTGTGACCCAAAAACCAAAAAAAAAAAAAAAGAAAAACAGATTTGTTGTCCAGTTCCTGCACCAACAGATTAATATCGTCTAATTTCAAATATTTTATTTTTATATAGTCACAGTGGAATTACAAATTTATTCATGCTTGGGTTTCAGGCATACAATGTTTGAACATTTCAAATCAACCTCCCTCCCACAAACCCCTGCCCATTTGCCTCCCTTGTCTCTACAAGAGGCACAGTTTTTTAGTTATATTTTGGACTCTAACCCTGAAGACCGAGTATTCAATTTTACTCTCACTTGGAATTTAATCTATGCTTTATTTTTACTGTTTATCACCAAGTAAATTTTTGTTTCAAAATATGTTATCATATGTTAAAAAAAATAAACTTGTAAATCTAGGGTTGACTCTTAGATGGACTATCTCAAATATCACCAATGTATCAAAATTTAGGAAAAGCAACTTTCACAGCAGTAAGAAAGAAAACAAGAGTGATATAAAATAGCAGCTACAAAGGAAGATTTAAACAGTAAAGAGGATTAATTTTTCAACATACTATGCACCATAGTACATAACAAAAATTATTAGACCCATATCCTAAAATAAGAAATTATTTAGGTGAGTTTTAAGTTAAAGCTATAAGGTATGCATCATAAATAAACAGCTTCTCTCTACTGTGGAACCCCCCCAATTATTAGCAAATCAATTTTGATCAGAGGGAGGCTTATATCTCCAATCTTATTATGGAACCAGAATTTAGGCACATGTCTTGATTCCAATGAGCCTGATTAAGTCTCCAGCCATCTCATATGGTCTCCAACCCTGCCAGGAGTGATTTCTAAGCACAAAGCCAGGAGTAAGTCAGTAGTATTAGGGGGGTGGCCTAGCAATAACACCCTGCATAAAATATAATCATTTTATGGTTTACCTTGTGAAATAGACAGAAATATATGAAAATCAGTCTGTTATTCCAATATGGCAATTGGAATTCTATTATTGGCAAATATGTAAATAATTGGCAAATCTGTTTTTTCCAAATTTTACCTCTAATCTATTGACAATATTAGATAGGATATCTTCTTTAGGGAGTTATCAACAAATAAGTAAACTGATTAGCACTTGATGATCGCAAAGAAAATTAAAATAAAATTTCTTGGAGCTCTATGTATCTCTCATTCCGGTTGATTTATAAACTTCCTATAGAAGTAATTTATTTAATTTCTAGAAGGATTGATAAATATGCCAGCAGATAATATTGTAGGTTATGACCCAAGCTATAATGGTTTACCATATCCATTAACCTGTATTCAAAAAAAGGCTAAACTTGCTTATATGTCCATATTGCATTTTGGTAAACTTGGTTGCCTTTAGTAAAAAAGAATGTAGACATACATGATAAAAACATATATGAAATTCAGTAAAGAAACACATTTATAAAGTAATAAATAATAGAAGATAATGACCATAAAATATGAACATAACTACTCCTTACTTCTCCCTGCGTTTTACTGACTTTCCTTTAGAAGATATATGGTATCTTCCTAAACAACGTGTTGTTCAACCACTTTCAGCAAGTCTTACAGAGATCCTGTGTTAACTGCTTCCAAAACGCAAATAGAAATGTCTTCTTTTCTTCAAAGAGTTTTTTGGTCTCATCTACTACACAAGCAACTCTCACCAGTAGTATGGACTTCCCAGGACTCCTACCAAATTGCATCTCTTCTACTGATTAATTTTACTCCTGTCCTGTTGTCTCACTTACAGACTTGGCAGCTACAATCATTCCTGGATCACTTCCTCTGAACCTTCAAGAGTAAAATGTAGTAGGGAAGTTTCCTCAGAGAAACCTACCAGGGGAAATAAAGGTACATCTTATTTCATTTAAAAACTGGTTGTAACTAAAGACCAGAAGTTTGTATGCAAGTTGGCAATTTAATCAGGAATATGAGACTTAGCTGCAAGAGTGAAAGTCAACAATGGCCCATCCCTTGGTTGCCCTTAAGAAAAGTATCAAGGAGATCCAAGAACCTCCTTTTGATCTTTGCCAAAGCTTTAGCCCATTTAGGGCACAATTTCTGACAGACTTTGTAAGTGACAGAAATATCAGTCCAATATTTCAAGGAAGTTAAGCTCATCTCTGACCTCTGCTTACAAGTCTTTCCAGATAGTTCTACTTGCCTCTGGCCATGATGAGAAGGTCAATGAGCTCACTTCTGGGCAATGTTTCTGTGGAACAGAAACGGAGTCCACTGGGGCTAGCAAATATGTGAGGGAAATTTCAGAGCCTTATTTCCTTAGAGAGCTGGAAAATACATTATTAGGTGCTATGAAGAGTAGTCTGTGTTCTTTTAAAATAAAATAATAAAGGAAGACAAAATAAGAATCTCCCCAGGAAAAGTTGACTTGGCCATACTCTTCGTGGGTGGAGTAGCAGAAATAAGGCACTGATCATATTAGCCAGCAATGAATAAAATTAAGAAATAAGCAAAGATCCTCTTGTAGACTTTTGCTAAGCACCTTCAGTCTCTGGCCTCCCCTGTGAACCATTCAAGGTTTGCCTCCCAGGGATACCACATCCTGCAAAATTAATGAGCTAGTTTACTAAGTTGACTAATATGGTAACCACTTGCCACATGTGGGGATCCAGCATTTGAAATGTAGTTAGTCTGAATTGAAATGTGCCAAAAATACAAATACATAATGCATTAAAACATTTCATACAATAAAAGTAAAATATCACAGCAATGTATTATATTGATCATATGTTGAAATGAAAAGAGTTTAGCTATATTAGGTTAACTAAAACACTATTAAAGTTAAATCGTTTTTATTTATAATTTTTTAAACCGTGGTTTCTATAAATTTTAAGATTACATTTGTGGCTTTCATTTGTGGTTCCCATCATATTTCTATTGGCCTGCACTGTTCTCTAGTCTCCGGATTCTTATTTCTAACATGATAAATTGACACTTGGCAATGACAAGAGTGAGCCTTCTCAAACATTCTTGATTTTTATAAGAGTTAGTAGAGAGACTTGGTGAGGAGAGCAGGTAATTCCCTCATTTTGCTTCTTCTGTTAACAAGAAAAATGTTCCTGACTATCCCAAACATTCAGCATTCTATGCAAACTTCTCCCACAGCATTTCAGTCATATTATAATGCTCATGCCTCCTCTTGTAAGTTATACACTATTTCAAATATTTCAAATAAGTCATTAATTTTAGTAATAATTATAAATATAATAATGCTATAAGAGCCATTCTAAAAGTGTATATTCTACCTTAATTAATTTATTCATTTATAAATAGTCATTCATCCTAAACTCAAGTCATGGATCTTTCTAAATCATTTAACTAGCAGCAGAAATCAGACCTCTTGTTTTATTTTTTAAAAAAAGTCCTTAATTATGGGTTTTACAGTGAGTTTTTCTCCAGATGAATTTTCATCACATCTTAATTCTAATGAAGTTCACCAAGAAAGAGCTGCCTTAATGATCTTTGGACTCAGAGCTCCAGCCCTATTTCTAAATGCCTATTTGTGTCTCTGGGTTTATCTCCTCGTACATCTTATACAAAAGACAATATAGGCTAGTTTTATTCCCTCTCCCTGCATTGTTTTTATCCATCTTGTTGCTGTTCTCAAGGTTCAATATTAAACATTCTTTTTGCATTTTCCTTGTAAATATTCTGATGCCTCCAAATGCAGTGTTTATCATATTGTTTGCACATCGGTTTCCTCAAAACCAGTGGAATATGGAATTCATTAGGAAGATGATGAAACTATGCTTCAAAGACTTAATGTTTTAGCACTGATTATATTCTTGTCCATTTTGATAATGGAAGAATTGTCTGAAGAATGACAAAACCAGCCTTCTAACACATCAAAAACAGGCTTTAATTTTGTTAGGCATGTAGAGCAGTATTTTGTATGCTGTAAGAAGAGCAGTCTCCTTTATATTGTAAGAGTCAGAACATTGCCTAACTGGTTGAGGTATTTCCCTTTTGTTTAAACACCCTGGAGAAAAGAGGGAAGCCAGCTGTGCTCCTGTAACTAACATTTCCCTTTCTAAAGGTTGCTATGTGAGCAAACCACACTGCTTAGATAATGCTCAACAACAAATACTAAGTTGGTTAATAAAATATTAAGCCATTTTGAGAAGTATTCACTCTTTTTGATCTTGTGAAGATGGTAAAAATATACTGAGACGCTTGACTAAAAATATACTGAGACAATTGACACATTTAATGCAGCCCTTCATGTTTTCAATATGAGAATGCTCAATTTTAGAGAGTTAATTTTGTTTTACTTGTTTAATTTGTAATTTTACAAGTCATTGGATAGTTTAGAGATAAAATTTGGACTTTCTAGTATGAGCTCAGGCTGCCCACTTTGTTTGAACAAGATGTACCACATCTTCCCTTTTCAGCTTAGATACAAGTTCTTCTGGAAAGTTTTTAGATCCCGAGAGAGAAAGAGAGAGAGAGAGAGAATTTTATAACTATATTTCCAGATTAAGTTCAGTGCCCAAATTTTATTGGAATACAAGAAATGATTGTTGAATGAATAAGTACTTAGACATATATCAAAGTCACTAATTTATCTAAGGTTTGTATGCTCATCTAAATCATGAAGTGTTTTAATATCAATTCCACAAAGCTATAGACATAGTATAGTCAATAAAGAGCTTCCCCAGCACAATATAAGTCTCCTGAACAATTAATGGATGAACCCTGGGAATAAAGCCAGGAGTAACCTTGAGTATTATCATATGTGACATGAAGGGAGGAAGGAAGGAAGGAAGGAGGAAAGGAAGGAAGGAAGGAAGGAAAAAAGGAAGGAAGGAAGGGAGGGAGGGAGGGAGGGAGGAAGGTAGGAAGGAAGGGTTGGGGAAGGACTTAGGAAGGGAAAAATTAAGGAAGGAAGGAAGGAAGGGAGGGAGGGAGGAAGGAAGGAAGTGAGGAAGGGAGGAAGGTAGGAAGGAAGGGTGGGAGAACTTAGGAAGGGAAAAACTTAAGGAAGAATGGAAGGAAAGAGGAAGGAAAGAGGGAGGGAGGAAGGAAAAAAGAGGAAGTAAGTGAGGAAGGGAGGAAGGAAGGGAAGAAAGATGGGAGAAGAGAGAAAGGAAGGAAAAGAGGGAGGGAGAAAGGAGGGAGGGAGGAAGGATCAAAGGAAGGATGGGAAGGAGGGAATGAGGACCGGAGGATGAGAGGGAGAGAGCAAAGAAAGAAGGATGGGAAGGAGGGAGGAAGGGAGGTAAAGAGGGGGAGGAAGGGAGGAAGGAAGAAGTAAAGGAGGGAGGTAGATCGGGGAGGGAGAATGGAGGGGGTGGAAGGGAGGAAGGGAAAGAAGATAGAGGAAGGGAGGGAGGAAGGAAAGAAGGAAGGGCAATTGTAAACTAAAATATACTTTAAAATTAGAAGCTATAAGTTTCAACTATGTTTTCTTTGAAGGTTTAAATGTAATGATACATATGAACAGTAAAGACACAATTACCTGAAATGCAGGTTGCAGAACCCTATCGCCATATTATGTGGTAAATGCACTTCCACACTGAGCTGTACTTAGTCCACAGTGAGATACAATGAATTCCTTTGAGCACTTCAGATAATTTCGTGTGGGGGTCCTAGAATCAAAGGAGTAGTTAATGGGCATTTGTCACCTGTAACTGTCCACAATGAAGTTTCACTGAGTTTTGAGAACTGAGGCAGTAGATACAAATTTTTTTTGGGGGGGCCACAACTGGTGACGCTCAGGGGTTACTCCTGGCTATTCGTTCAGAAGTCGCTCCTGGCAGGCACGGGGGACCATATGGGGAACCGGGGGTTCGAACCGTGGCCCGTCCTAGGTTAGCGCAGGCACCTTATCTCCAGCGCCACCGCCTGGCTCCCAGTAGATAAAATTTTATATCTAATGTTTTTGGTTTTGGGGTCACACCCGGCAGTGCTCAGGGGTTACTCCTGGCTCCATGCTCAGAAATTGCTCCTGGCAGGCACGGGGGACCATATGGGGCACCGGGATTCGAACCGATGAACTTTTGCATGAAAGACAAACGCCTTACCTCCATGCTATCTCCCGGGCCCCCATATCTAATGTTTTAAGAACTTTGGGAAATAATTGGGTTGAGTGAGGAATTAAGTTTTTTTTTTTTTTAATCTTGCCTTCATGGAATATGTTTCAAGCAAATTGAGATCAATCTTTTGAGTGAGTTTTAATTAAAAGAATGAAAGAGAAAATTTCTCTTAACTCACTGAACTGTTTCTTTATTGCATTCACTGTAAGTTAGAAAGGAAGATGAACTTAAAAGAAATAATAAAGAGAATTACATGTGAAAATTTCTATCTTTATATTGTACAAAATAAATTCCTATTTACATGACTTCAATCCCAATTTTATTATCCGTATTTATTAAGTCAAAACTGGGTTTATAACAGAGCTAAGTGTGAAGACAGCCAAAATCAGAAAACCAAGTCAAGATCATCATCCAATTTGTTATCAGTTGTCTGAATTAATTTAACAAGCTGTTTAATTTCTCATGCCCAAGCATCCTTAAATGAATGATGAAAGATAACTTTACAAAGTCCAATGAATTTTTAGTAGAAGGGATTAAGTTCCCCCTGGTGTAGTTAACATCAATGGAATTACTTGTAGCAAGGAAAAACAACTTCACATAGAAAATCTTTGTTCTATAAGTACGCACATATTGTTTTATGAATAGTCTAGAGAAGAAAATGATTAGGGCATGCCAGGACAATAATTGAAACTAGACTTCAGGGTCCATATTTTTTTTTTTTTATAAATGAACTTCCCTCTGTTTTCTGTTTATCCTGATTAACTTCCTTTGTTTTCTTATGTTCCAACATGAGATCTAAAACCACAACTTTCTAACATCTATGATTGCTTGTACCTCCCCTCTTATCCAGCCAGTTGTAGACATCAAGTTCAGAGCCACATGATAAAGAATAGTAGGGGTCCATTTACAGGCAAAAATTTTAAAAGAGGAATAGATTTGGAAATGCCAAATATGTGGGTAAGTTACTTTAGACTGGACGTAACTTTGGCCTTACAAATGTGATGAGCATGGAGAGGAGGAAATGGAATGAGGAGGAACATAGAGGAAATCTTCACTTAAAACTCAAGCCAATAATGATGAAAGCCAGTGTAGATTAATGTATGAAACATAATCTCCTTTTCTTGGTATTTCCTTTTAACGGGAAATAGTGATTTCAGTCTTTTGTGAGTCACAGAAAGAAAAAAATCTCTTCAAGAGAGTCTCCAATTATGGTTTGGTAGAAAATTCTTATTTAAAATATCTGTGCCTAATTTTCACTTTATCAGCCAGTATTTTAAGCATATTAGCCCTAGTAACCAAAATATTAATGCACTCCTAGATTTTAAGTGCCTTTTACTTGCCTAGTGTTTTGCCTCTGCTTGCCCATTGCTCGGTAGATAGGGTGACTCATGGCAAAAATACAAATGAAAAAAAAATACAAATGAAAAAAATCCCATACCATAACCCACTCACCTTTACCCAGCCCTACTTCTATCATTCACCACAAGGAATTTGAGCTACTTGGAATGTTTATACACACCCACTTCGATCCATGTTTTCCCCGAAACTGTTACCCATTGACCACTCCTATGTCATGAAAACATTCATAACCTACTCATTCTTATGAGCACAGATTGGGAATCTGAGAGGAAAACTTAATGCGCATTGAAAACTGACCTCATTGTCTCAGATATCTAAATCTATTTAAATTAGGGGCTGGTCTGACCTGGAAGAGCTTCCCAGCTCTGCACACCCCTTTGGAGAGGCTTCTTTATTAAAGAACCAAACCTAGAATAGAAACTTTAGTTACTGAGGTCTTAAAGCAGTTTTAAGTTGGAAAGTTAGGAAACACCTTAGGACTTTTTTCACGCACATAAGTATTGGAAACCATATTGACCATCTTCTGTTTCTTAACTATTTCCTCGTCCTGCTAGCTTTTATTACTTCGTTCCTTCTAAGAGTACTTTCAATGTCTCAATAACTTCTGCTTCACATCCTTTGCTTTCTCTTTTCCAGACTCTCCAAAGTTGAAGCCTGTCACTAAGTCCCCTTGACTCTTCTTACTACGTCAGATATACCTCTTTTTTTCTACCCCTATAGTAGAGATGTAGTTTTGACCTTTAATGCTTCTTGTCTAGACAATTACAATAAATTTCAGTCAGTTTCCCACTCAAATCCAACCGAAACAACAAAGGTCCGACTTGATCTTCTCAAATCACAAATCTGTTTACAGAACTTCCCTTCTTAAAAAGCTTCAGTGACTCCTCATTTACTAAGAATGCATCCAAATCCTTTAACCTGTTATTCAAGTCCTTTTCAACCCAGCCCTGCCCACATTCTCAATAGCAATTACTGTTGTTTTTGTAATTATAAAAATAATCTCAGTTATCTTAGAATATGTGTGTATAAGGACATTGGCAGAAGGTATTGGGTACATTTTTAGTGAATATGTGTAGTAACTACATATCAGAACCATAAACATTCTATTGTTACCTTACCTATAATAAAATTAAAAATCTATAATAAACTCATATAAATCATCAATGGAAGGGGCAACATCTGGTTATGTTCAACATCTGGCTCTTTTTCTCAGTAGTGACTCCTGGTTATAATCAGGGAACCATATTTAGTACCAGGAGCCATATTTAGTGAAGTTTGTTTAGCCTCTTTTTATCTAATCTTTATAGTCTTAAAATTTATACAAATTTTAATGCTAATTTTATGATTCCAAATATTTTAGTGTATTTACTAAATGCCTTATTTATAAACATGGAAATACTCATTTGAAATATTTGATAAAATGCTTATCATGTTTCAATGCTTGAAAATAATTTATATGCTGTTTTAATATAATTTGCTATACTGACTCAAAAATATACTTTTATTAATTATTATTTAATTTAAAATGGTACAACATGCAGATAAGTACAAATAGGAAAACATGTAAATTTATTCCATGCTAAAACCTATAACAAGCAATTATTGACATTTTAATTTGTATAATTGCTGTCTATTTTATTTAGTTATTGTCCCATGATATCTAACTATGGTTACATTTTCTACTTTTCTTGACTTAGAAGACTTAAACTGTTTTATTTATGATAATTGTTAAAATATTAAATTCTATTTTAAAAATATATTAGAAGTTAGGTTCTCAGTTTAGCATCAAAGAAGAAAAGTATTTTTCTGCACATTATAAGAATAATTTTACTTTCTTACTCTTTGATTTCCTTACCAGTTTCCAAAGTCATGTATACAATCTTTTGCTAAATTATATTGTCATCACTTTTCTGTTCATAAATTCTTAAGAATGATTTTAAAGTGGGGCCAGAATGATAGCACAGTGGTAGGGTGTTTGCCTTGCACACGGCCGATCTAAGATGGACCTTGGTTCAATCCCCTGTTATCCCATATGCCCCACCCCCACCCCCTGAGCCAGGAGCAATTTCTAAGTTCATAGCCAGGAGTAACTCCTAAGCATCACAGGGTGTGACCTAAAAACAAAAACAAAAAAACATTTTAAGGTGAAAACATTAACCCAGTAATAAGTATTAATATAAATAATTCTATTTCTCAAGAAATAGAAATCTAATTATTGTAAAGCATGGTTTGCTAATTCTTGAGAACATTTTGTTTTAATTGTCGATTGTCTTTCCAACAAGTATTTTCAAGTAATTTCTTATTTAACAAGGATATTTAAGTGAAATAGCTTCTGACGTACTACAAATCTAAGAATTCTTTCCTTTGAGTTTTATCACCTAAATATCACCTACCTCATTATTGTTATTTTCTTCTGTATTTTAAAAATGCTGGACCTATTTAAATAAGTTTTTATGCTATTAGAGTTATTAATGTTGCATTGATTTAAAAATTAACAAATGATATCTAGTTATTGGTACATTTTCCTTTAACTCATCTCACAATTGATGAACATTGTCAAAAGCCTGTCTTCATAACAATTATTTTATTTATTTATTTATTCTTTCTGTTTTATACTGCTATCCTTTCTGCAATGCATATATTTCCCCTGTTACTGTTTAACTTTCCTTTTTGTCTTTTTAAAGAATTACCTTGTTTATCCCATATATTTTGAGAAATTTTAAGCTTCAAACATTATTATTAAGTTATCATATTCAATTTCTCACTGCCTGTCTTTTATTAAGCATTTTTTTAAAATTCCATGAAGTCTTTCTTGATTTCAGAATATTTCATTTTTATAATGGCTTGCTCAATTTTCATAGCTGTGACAAATTCTTGAATCATGTTAATTATAGGAATGAGAACATTTCCATTTTTTGTTTTTTATTGAGAACAATGTTTTACAAGACTATATATTCTAGGAGTACAATTCCACACCTCCTCAAAATATATGTTACCACATCCACAGTCTTTAGCTAAGTACCAATAATAACAGTCTACTGGTCACCCTTCCCTTTAAATCTCCCTTCCTCCCTTCCTACTCTGGTAACCCTAACGATTTGTTTTTGTCTGTTCCCTTGTTTTGTTCTTTATACCTCACACGAGTAAGGTCATGCAAAATTTGTTTTTCTGCTACTGACATATTTTATTCAAATTGAAGCATAAGTAGTCCATTATCCATATCCATTATCCATTATCCAATTTCAGTTTCTTTCTTCATTGATATCATAGAATACCTGGACGCATTACAGATCTTGGTTATTGCGAATAGCACTGAAACGAACATAGGTATGAATAGGTCATTTGCAACTAATATTTCTGTGATCTTAAAATAAGTACTTAGGAGTGGGCTTGCTGGATACCATAATGGATTCATTTTTAATATTTTGAGAAATCTCCATCCTGTTTTCAATCTTAAACCAAATTATATTCCCACCAATATTTTTTTTTTGAAAAATATGGAACGCTTCACGAATTTGCGTGTCATCCTTGCGCAGGGGCCATGCTAATCTTCTCTGTTTCGTTCCAATTTTAGTATATGTGCTGCCGAAGCGAGAACCCCACCAATATTTCTTAAGGATTTCTCTTTTCTCCACATCCCATTGAACACTTGTTTCTGGCCGTTTTAATTTTTTTTTTCGGGGGGGGGGGGCAACCCATTGACACTCAGAGTCACTCCTGGCTCAAGGGACCATATGGGACTCCGAGGATCGAACTGAGGTCAGCCTTGGATCAGCCAAGTGCAAGGCAAACACCCTACCACTGTACTATCTATCGTTCAAGCTCCAAATGTTATTCTCATGAATATGTGGCAATTTCTTACTGTCATTTTGATACATTTCTACATTCCCATGGTAATAAGCATTTTTGATCTCTATTGGAAATCTTTCTCATTGATCAGTTCTTTTCACTTTTAAAGTAAGTTTGTTTCTTTGCGGGGTGGCGGGGTGGGGGGGGGGGAGAGTAGCACCTGGCATTGCTTAGGGTTAATCCTGGCTCTGCACTCAGAAATTGCTCCTGGCAGGCTTGGGGACCATTTGGGGTGCCAAGAATCGAACCCATGTCTGTTCTAGTTTGGTCCAGTGCAAGGCAAGCGCCCTCTCACTTTGCTATGTCTCCAGCCCCTCTTTTTTTTTAAATTGTTTTCCTTTTATGTAAACACTGGTTACACAGTTGTTCATGATAGTTTCAGTCTTACAACACCCTTCACCAGGAACCCTAGCTCTGCCTTCCTCTGAACAGACATTTTACTTCTATTTCTCTACTTTTCTCTCCCTCTTTATTTCCCTTTAGACACTATGATTTGTATTAGTGTTAATGAAGTGATACCGTGGTTATAAATTATCTCCATTCAGCAATTTATTTTTGTCCAGAATTATCAGTTCCACTATCATTGTCAGTGGTTCCTTCTCTACCCTAAGTGCACTGCTACACTATTTGTAGCAAGATCCCTACCATGGTCTTGTCCTCCTAACTCTCATCTCTATTGTCTTTGTATAATTGACCATACTACCTTTTTTTTCTTATATCCAAAAATTAATGAGATTATTTTATGTTTATCTCTGTTCCTGACTCATTTCACTCAGCATAATACTCTCCATATTCATCCAAGTATAAAAAATTTTATGACTTCATTTTTCCTATCAGCTGTATAGCATTCCATTGTGTACATGTAACATAGCTTCATTAGCCACTCATTTGTCCTTGAGAACTTCGATTATTTTTAGATTCTGGCAATTGTAAACAGTGCTACAATGAAAACAGGAGTGCAGAGAGCTTTTTTGTATTGTTTTTGTGTTCAAAGGGTACATTCTAGTGGTACTGGGTCTCATGAAAGATTTTTTGAGGAATAGCCATATTGTTTTCAAGAAAAGCTGGACTAGTCAGCATTTCCATCATAGATTCAGCATTCCCACCAAATGAGAATCCAATTCTCCCCACATCTGAGCCAGCACTAGTTGTTCTTGTATTTGTGATATGTGCCGGTCTCTGTGGTGTGAGATGATATTTCATCGTTGTTTTGATTTGCATCTCCATGATGATTAGTGTTGTGGAGCATTTTTTCTAATGTGCCTTTTGGAACATCTGTATTATTGAGGAAATGTCTGTTTTTTCCACTCTCGATTTTTGGATGGAGTAGATATTTTTTTTCTTGCTGAGTCATAGCAATATCTTGTATATATTAGGTGTTAACCCCTTATCAGATGGGTATTGGGTGAAAAATTTCTCCCATTCTGTAGTTAGTCTTTATATTCTAACCACCATTTTCTTTGATGGGCAGTAGTATCTCAGTTTAATGTAGTCCCATTTGTTTACCATTGCTCCACTTGCTTGGCCAGTCGAGTTGTGTTTCTTTTATGAAGATGCCTCTAGCTTCAGTGTCATGGAATTTTCTGCCTACATTTTCTTCTCTGTACCTTATCTAGTGTTTTGGTTACATTTTTCTCTATGTACCTTATCATTTCAGACCTGAGATTCAGGTCAGTAATCCATTTTTATTCAATCTTTGTGCACAATGTTAAATAGAAGTTTGAGTTTGCTTTTTTGGTACAGCAGACCAGGTTTATCAAAACCACTAGTTTAAGAGGCTCTCCTTGCTGCACTTTGTATTTCTTGGCCCTTTATCAAAGATTAATTGATCAAATACCTGCAGTTCCATTAGAATATTTAAGTATATTCCATTGATCTGAAGGTCTGTATGTAGTCCAGTACTATTTTAATAACTACTGTTTTTATAACTACTATTTTATAATTCAGTTTAAAGTTGGGAAAATTAATGCCATCTTCTTTTTGCCAAGGATTACTTTAGCTATTCACGGACATTTATTGCTCCACATAAATTTCAGGAGTTTTTTTTTTTATCTTCTTTGAAAAATGTCATGAGTATTCTCAGAGGGATTGCATTAAATGTGTACAATGCTTTGGGAAGTATTGCCATTTTAATAATGTTAATCCTACCAATCCATGAATAGATATGAAAGTGATCAAGTTGCTTTCTATTGCATGTGACTATCCAGTTTTTCTAATATGACTTATTGAAGACAAATTCTTATCTTCTTTTCTCCTGATTCATTTATCATAAATTAAATATACAAATGGGGGTATATAATTGCATATTTTAATTCAATTGATCTAATTGTCATTAGTTTTAAATCTACTGATACATTATTTTATAATGACACTTAGCTTTGTAGTATATTTTTAAATTTAAGATGTGATATTTTCATTATTAAGATGCTATTAGTATTGGCTTTGTTGGGGTATAGTAAAAGGTGAGCCTTTCTATTCCATTTTTCATGTATTATTATATGCAGATTTTGCATTTCATTGTGATCTTTTGCATCTGTTGATATTATCATATAATTTTACCTTTATTTTCTTGATATAGTGTGATTAAATTAATTGATTTGTATATAGTAAGCCATATTTGAATCTCTGGAATAAATCACAGCTTTCCATGACTTCTGATATTTTAAACATATTATTGAATTCACTGCACAAATTCCTTATTGAGTATGTTTGCATCTATGTTCCCCAAAGATATAGGGCCTGAAGTTTTATTTTTAAGTCATATTTTCATCTAATGTTGGTATTAGGTAATGTTGACTTCATATGAACTGTTAGGGAACATTTATAACTCCTCCATATTTGAAAGAATATAAGGAATGTATATGATAATGCTTTTAAATTTTAAGATAACTTATGAGTGAATCCAACAGGACTTGGGGTATTTTTTGTTGGGGACATTTTTATTACTGATTCAATTTCATTCCTTGTTGTTGGTCTCTTTGGATTTTCTACTTCCGTCAAATTCAGTCTTAGGAGATTGTGATTCTAAATATTAATCCATTTCTTCTAGGAATTTTGGTTTAATGCCATAAAGTAGTTCATAGAATATATTGTTATTTTAAGCAATGAGAGGGGAAAACCTTGTCTTGAAAAGACCTGGCTTGAAAGATAAAATAAGACACAAAAATTAAAGGGATATAAGCAAAGCTGCCACTTACGTTGATAATATGATATTATAAATAGAAATTCCAGGCCCCTTTAAAGGCTATTAGATAATAGGCCATGCAGTAGGATGGTGAGCTATAAAATTGTGAAATTGATTGCTATATACATGCAAATAATAATTGTAGAGAAAAACAATTATAATTATATTAAAATTCATTATCTGAGAATAAACTTTTGAAAAGTGAAAGTGTATATATCCAGAATATGCCACTGTGAAAGGAAATATAAGACACCAAGAGATATTAAAAATATTTTAGAGTTTAAAGAATTAACGTTCAAAGTATTTTAGTTCTGATGTTAAACCTGTCTTGCTATGTATGACCTCCACAGGTTCTCATATAATTTGAAGAAAGTATTTTATTTCTTCTTTTGATAAACTCTTGAACTCAATGATGTTTAACTGAATGTTTTTTGAATTTTAATTATTAGAACTCTTACTGGCTTTCTAATTATAGTTAATTTCTGTCTTTATCATATGTAGCCTAAAAATACTGAATGTAATTTTCTTCATAATTTTATGGACATATGAATCGTTCCCAAATATGGTTTACCCTGGAGAATGTTCCATATCTACAAGAGAGGAATGTGTAATTGAATTCTTGGAGGGTTGAAGATTCTGTATATATTAACTCATTTAGGCTTTCCAATTCCTTGTTTAAGACTCTTGTCTTGTTTATATTTGACTTATTAACATTTCCAATATAATTATATATATAATTATATACATATTATATATACCCACTCAGTAGGTACTAAAGTCTATTTTTCTTTTTTTTGGTTTTTGGGCCACACCCAGTGACGCTCAGGGGTTACTCCTGGCTATGCGCTCAGAAGTTGCTCCTGGCTTGGGGGACCATATGGGAAACCGGGGGATCGAACCGCGGTCCGTCCTAGGCTAGGGCAGGCAAGACAGGCACCTTACCTCCAGAGCCATCGCCCGGCCCCTAAAGTCTATTTTTTTTTTTTTTGGTGCTTCTCTGGGCCATGCAGGGAGGAACTGAAACAAGACATCCTCCTGACATGGGTTTTGTGTGTTTGTGTGTGTGTGTGTCCTTCAACCCATTAACCCAGAAATCTCATTAACATTCCCCTTATCCCAAATTTGCCAGAGGACTAATGGCTGAAAGATGATAGTGGGGCCTGAGTAGCTGAAAGAGGAGAGGTGGCACAGGCTAAAGAGGTCCTGAGGCTGGAAGGCCGTAGAGCCCTGCTCTCTTTTAACATAGGCCAGGTTAACGGATCATTTCTCATTCAGGGGCCTCAGTCCATAACTTTCCCCCTTAAAGTTCCTCCATAATTGGTTCTGGCCCAAGAAGGACAAAGACCCAAACTGCAAATACTGCAGTCATATCTATTTATATTTATATTATCACACTTGTCTACTCAGGTCTATCAGCAATTATTTTAGATTTTTGCCACCCCTTGGTGCATATATGTTGATATATGCAGGACCAGAGTGGTGGCACAGCAGTAGGGTGTTTGCCTTGCATGCAGCTGACCTAGGATAAACCATGGTTCGACCCCCACAGTGTCCCATATGGTCCCCTAAGCCAGGAGCAATTTATGAGCACAGAGCCAGGAGTTAACCCTGAGCGTCACCGGGAGTGACGCAAACCCCCCCCCCAAATAGATAAATAAAAATAATCAAATCCACTTACACTATTGTTTCCTTCACCAATGTGTAATGTCTGCCTTTGTCTCTTATTTCTTTATCTTGAACACCAGTTGACCTGATACAAGTATGTACATTCTTCCATTTAGCCTGTGTAATTTTTTTCACCCTTTTATTTTGAGTCTGTATTTATCATCAGAATTCAAGTGTTTCTCTTGTAAGGAACAGAAGAAAATTTGAATTTGTTTCTTGATCTATTTAGTCATTTTAACTCTTAGTGGAAGATATTAGTCCATTGATATTTTTAGAAATTACTGATAAAAAGTAATTATTGGTATTCATTTATGAAATTTTTATAGCTATTGGTTGATTTTTATGAGATTATTCAGTATCCACAGAAAAGGAAATTTACATATCTGATGTTGTCTAAGAAGTTTTATGTCATTCTATCAAATTAGATAACCTCAAAGTATAGAGGATATTGGTAAAATCTATTTTTATTCAATAATTTGAATATATTATTCAATCTCCTCTTGTTTGTGAAATATTTTAAAGAAATCCAATGTGAATCTTATGTTTTCTCTGTTGATTATGATCCTGGTTTTCTCTCTTGCCACCTAAGAAAATCTTATTTTTTGTTTTTGCCATTTTTATTAGCGTTGTAAGAAAATAATTTTGCCATTCCAATAAATATGGAGGAATCAGAAGTGCCTCTTGACATCTTAAGTATAATTTCCCTTGATATTATTAGATTATTGTCACAATTTGGACCTTCTGTCTCAATGTCCCACTCTCCTTCATTATATTACAATATTTATTTTTAATAAAATTTATTTACTTAAATACCCATTTTTCCCTTTTACTTTTTTCTTTCTTTCCACAATTCTTAGATATTTAATGTAGCATGTTATATTTTATAAATTTAAAATAAAATTTAAGCAAAAATATAGTTCTTCCTTATATCATAACTGTAACATCACCCTAGTCTAGAACATTAAATCCTGAGCTATCATGATCTAGTATGTTATATCTAGCCAAAATAAAGGAAACTATGTAGCAATCAATGTCTGCTAACCCGAATAGTTGCTACTACAGATGGTAAGAGTAAGGAAAAAACCTTCTAAAACTAAGTTGGGGGCCAGAGAGGTAGTCCATGGGTTAAGGCCCTGCCTTACATGCTGTCAACCCTAGTTAATACTTGGTACTGCCCTAGCCACCACCAGGAGTAGCTCCTGAGCACATACTCTGAATTATTCCCCAATCACTGCCATGTATGGGCTGCATTAGATATTTAAGAATTATGGAGGGCCCGGGAGATAGCATGGAGGTAAGGTGTTTGCCTTTCATGCAAAAGATCATCGGCT
>PVKC010003983.1:0-37059 GCA_004027635.1 Crocidura indochinensis | reverse complement strand
TATGCAGGTAAGTTCGCAGAAAATGGGAGTTTCAAGAGGCCTATAGATGACTGGTTGTGACTCGAGTATTTCTGGCTAATGGTCAGTGTCTTTTGACAGAGAAAGATGGCAACAAGCTGTTAATAAACATGCATATGAGAGAATGGGTTCAATAATGTCTGGCAGCAGATTGTGGAGCCCAAACTAGGATTTCTTAGAGCAAGCTCACCATAAAGCTCTAAGTATGATAGGAGTTAACATCAAGCATTAGAGAAAAATAATTACAAGACAGAACAAACAAAACAAACAAAACTATGTGTGTTCTCCAGGCTTTAAACAAGTCTCTGTACAGTAAATTGATTTCTAGTATATCATGTCAGATCAAATTTTGATTCATCAGTACCAGAAAAAGTTGAGTAAAATATATGATTGCAATAATAAAGGAAGAGTGTAAACAGACCTTTTTTTTCATTGAATGAAGTTCACATATAATTGAATACAATTGGATAGCTAGAAGACTAATGGAAAAATAAATTAGAACATAAGAAATAATAAGATTTATTAATGATTCAATAATTTAAATTATTTTAACAATTATATTCCTATCTATGAAAGTAACATTATGTTCTACCTGGGATTTTTTCTGAAATAGAGTCAAGAAAAGCCCCTTAGTACCAATTGGTATGGTCCCAAAGAAAATAGAAACTTTTGCTTTATGTTATATATATATTTAATCAAGTTATATTATATCCAGATTTAAATATTCTGTGACTTGATTAACTCATTATGCATTTTGTTTGTGAGATGAATCTTTGTTCATATATAAAGCCAAGGTTAAATGTTTTATTCTCTTATTTGGGGGGTGGGTAATTCCTGACTGCTGTCAGAGGTCACTCTTGGCATTGCTCTCAGAAAAAACTCCTGGCAGGCAAGGAGAATCTTATGGGATGCCAGGATTCAAACCACTATAACTCCTGGGTTGGCTGCATGTGAGGCAAACACCTTTCCGCTGTGATATATCTCCACCCCAGATTATTGGCTTTTTTATTTCATATAGTTCAGCAGTAAAGGGCTATGTGAGAGTTTATCAATAAATCTATTCATTGAAATAGTTAAATTTTAGTTATTTGCTATACCTAATTTACCAAATATATTATAGCTTAATAAAAATTTTAGTTAACTTTTAGAAGCAAAGTGTATTATTTGAAATGTTATATTAATTATGGTTGTGATGATATGGTTTAAAAGTGTTAATTTTATTGTACTGCTGAACAAATTTACTGAAACACCAATACCACCAATGAATATCTCCCACTGTCATTATCAAGTATAATCCACACTCATCACATTTCTGTTATTTAATTGAAGCAAGCTATTTAATTTTCATGACATGAAAATTTATCACATGCTATATAGAAATAATCATAGATAGAAATTTAATACAAATTATCTAATACATTAGGTTGAAAATTAGGTGACATAGAACAAATCTTTAGAAAAACATTTATCTATGATTATCAATCAACTATTAGTTAAAAATCATAAGTATTCCTCGAAGCAATGAAATATTTCCATCATGCTAAATATTCCCTGATCCTAAAAATCAGAAGATAATGAGTATGAATTACCAAAATTGTAAAATCATTTTTCCACTTTTATTTAGTATTTTCAAAATCATTGTTCTTTTGTGATAGTGTGAGGTAATGGTTATGAGAAAATATTTTGAATTACTGTATTCTAAAAAATGAACATAGAGGTATATTTGCTTTATTTTTTTTAAAAAAGCATCAATATCTAATGCACAAATTGTATGATCAACACATGCAAAAATGCAGATTTTTTCATTGTTTTTTTCATTGTTTTGTGTTTTTTGTCACTATTTTCTATCCTTAAAAAGGTCCCTATTACCTTTTTAACAATCATTACTAAGGCTTTGATTACTATTACTCTATTTTTCAAGTAGTTAATACCATCATATTCACAATAAACTTTCATGTGTACAATGTTCTAGCATCATAACCTTTCACTAGTTTTATCGTAACTACCAACTCAGTATGCCCCACCCAGAGTAAATTCATTTCTATGCTTTTAGTAATTTGTTATCCAAATGCTTTGTTTTCTTATATCTCACATATAAAAGAGATCATTCTTGGGCCTGAGCGGTGGAGCAAGCAGTAAGGCGTCTACCTTACACGCGCTAGCCTGGGAGGGACTGTGGTTCGATCCCCTAGTGTCCCATATGGTCCCCCAAACCAGGAGTGACTTTCTGAGCTCATAGCCAAGAGTAACCCCTGAGCATCACAGAGTGTGGCCCAAAAACAAAACAACACTAAATAAAACAAAAAAATGAGAGATCATTCTATGACTGTCCTCCATTTAACATCACTCAATATAATAATCTGCAGATCCATTCAAGTAGCATCAAATAATATTATTTCATTTTTTTTTCTTATAACTGGGCCCTCATCCATTACTGTAGGGAATGTTGACTAGTGCAATACTATTAAAATACAATATGGACATTTTACAAAAAACAAATGATTGAACTCTCATATGATGCTGCAGCTACCCTTCTTGTAACTTATCCAGAGGGTCCCAAAAATCTATTCTTAAAAGATATCTGCACTCTGGTGTATGTATTATTTATTGCTGCAACATTCACAAGTGTCCATACTTGGAAATCCACATGCGTGAGAACAGATGACTAGATAAATAAACTGTCAAATATTTCATTCATTATTTTTGTTTTTTTGTTTGTTTGTTATTTTGACCACACCCAGTGATGCTCAGGGGTTACTCTTGGATATGTGCTCAGAAGTAGCTCCTGGTTTGGGGGACCGTATGAGATGCTGGAGTATTGAACCGCTGTCCATCCTAGGCTAGCATGCTCAAGAAAGATAGATGCCTTACCGATGTGTGCCACTGCTTCGGCCTCTACTTTTGTTTGTTTGTTTGTTTGTTTGTTTGTTTGCTTGCTTTTGATCATGGCTGGTGGGCTCAGGATTACTCCTGGCTCTGAACTCAGAAATTACTCCTGGCAGGTGCTGGGGACCATATGGGATGCCATGGATCAAACCTGGGTTGGCTGAGTGCAAAGCAAATGCCCTGCCTACTGTGCTATCATTTCAGTCCCAACCATTCTTTTTTCTTTTTAATGCTTATGTTTAATCCTCCCTTCTTAAGCATGAAAAAAACACTGCTAAAAGGAAGTACAATAGAAATTTTCTTCTGAAATTTAATTCTTCCAGGAGAATGGATAAGTGAAGGATTCTATGTACCAACTATGAGAATTGTTTACTTGCTTACTTTATGAATGATAGTAATGTTTTGGAAGCAAATTGACTAATATTCAGTACTTTGACTATGCCTTACTTCTAGTTAGTACATTTTAAAGAGTAAGTTTCTCTTTTAGCAAGCTAAAATGCAATCTCTCCTCATTATCGTGACTGCAATTTTCAACCTCAGAAGTGAAAATAGAATCAAGGAATGTAACAGCATATGAAAATGAAAATCTAGTCTGACCTGGCCTGGCTGTTCTAGAAAGGAAGAGAATTATTACCTGGCAGGTATTGCTTCAACTAGCATTTGCTCTACCTGTTACTCAAATTTTCATCAAGGAAGGTCAATTTCTCCCAAACTAGCTTCTTCAATTTACTTATACAGCATTTTAGCCCAATCAATGTATTTCTTCATGTTGAAGATGTAGAAATCCCACAAAGTGATTGGAGTTATTTTAAAGGTACAATCCTTCTTTATAAAAGCAAACTGTAATAGTTCCATGGGAACAAATAAATGCACACTAAAGGGTACCAAAAAAAAAGAGAGAGAGAGAATTCGTTGTTATTGTTTTAAGAAGCACTTGCTGTTAGTGGAACTGAGGATCTGATTCTTCGAGAGAGGCATGCACAACCGGGACAAATGGTAGCCATGGGAGTAGGAAAGTTAATCAAAAAGGTAATCAAGTGAATCCAGGCAGCATTCCCTCTGCAATGAGCTACTAGTGTTTCAGATCAGCAGAGTGTTCAGTGAGTTAGGGCACTGTGACTTTTTCATCAACTAATTGTGAAGCCTCTCCAGTAAGGTAAAAATACAAGCACTCAGTCATTCATGTGAATTGAATATATGCAAGTGCTTCAAGCCTTCATTTTCATTCATCGCTTTATTGAAGTGATTATTTTCCCCTTTTTTGGCTAGTTTTCTTAATGTGAAACAAGAAAATAGAAGCTTAGCAATGCTTTTGTGGTGATCACCAATTTATAAGAGTAACAGTCAAGAATCAGATATTCTTTTCACAGGAAAACCTTTCCTAACAATTCCCTGATCATTTTTCATCTTCTTATGATTCATATATTATCATAAACTACAATTACATAAAATATTGATGTTTATGAATAGTGTTGCAATAATCCATTGAATTTCATCATATACAGGCATATGTAATATTAATGTGGGTCGCTTCAAGTAAAAAAAACTTGTAAATTAATTCTAAGCTTATTTTCTTGGGGTCACTATGCTAAGCGCTGAGGAAGGAATAGATATGAATGCTGATCTCAAGGAATTTACTCTTTGGAGGGATTAAACTACACAAAAAATAGATGTGCTGTTCAGTAAGGTGTAATAACTGCCATAAGAAAAGTACAGATAATATCCAGTGATGGATAGCAGATAAAAGAAATTGCTTTCAGCCAAGTAGAGCACATAAATACAGCAAAATACCTGGTTTTGCACAGTGTATTGTCTTATACTTGGAAGTTGATCAGGGTTTTTATAGAATGTCACCCTTTCACTTGTCCCTTCCTCATCCTCGCCACCCCCCCAAAAAAGAAACAACACTAAGTGGGAATAACATATGTATATCGAGAAAGGAAATTCGAATGGGAAAGACTACTGTAACTCTGAGGGGTGAACATAGGTTAAGAGACGCTAATCATGTGTCAATTGTTACAATTGTAGGATCAAAGAGCACCAAAAATATATTGTGAAAGCAAAATGGGACCAGATTCTACATGGACTTTTATGTCAGTTTATGGCAACTGGACTTTAACTTATATGCAAGAACGAGTTGTAAAATTTTCAATTTTAGAGAGACTAATATGATAGCAACAGAGACAACAGAGTGTGAATCCCAAGGAAATAAAGGCTTTGGAGAAGATTTGCAATGTTTCCACAAAAAAAGACAAAAGTAATGTGAAACAGGAAGCTAGCACCAGAATCTAAAGGGAAGTAACAAGAAAGATATGATAAAAGTAATATAAAAATATTATGGTATATTTGAGGAGTATATGAAATACTCATCCTTTTTGGAAGGAGAGCAAGGGAAGAACAACTAGGCAAATTTCAGGTGTCAGCAGGCTTTGCTCCTGTCTCTGCTCAGGGATCACTCTTGTTTGGACCCAGGTGACCATTTGCAGTGCAGAACATTAAAGTCTGCCTGCCATATGTAAGATAAAACCTGTACCCTTTGTATTGTTTCTTTGATTATGTTAGAACATTTTTTTCCCAAAAAAAGTAGAATTGCTTCTTGGAAGGCCACTAAATCAATGTAAAAACACAGTAGCAAGAAATGGCTTTTTGAAACAATTGATGCATTTAATTTGATCATAATATTAGAGAAGCTTAAGATATATTAAACACAGAGATATAATCAGCAGAATTGAAAGAGGGAAGAGTGAATTGAACTTAAGACAAATATGAATTTAGAAATATAAAGGACCAGAATTATAGTACAATGTATAAGGCACTTGTCTTACACTCAGCCAACACAGATGTGAACACTAGCATCCCAGCACCCCAGCACTGCCAGGAGTAATTCCAGAGTGTAGAGCAATGAGTAACCCCTAAGCATTGCTGAGTGTGCTCTCAGAATCCCCCAAATATAAACCATCCTAAAAGAAGTGATATTTGAAAAGCTGCCATTGATGAAACAATAATTATAGAAAACAGAATGAATATTGTGGAAAACAATTGAGTTTAGTGCATATTGGGGCTACTACATAGGTGGGTGAGGTAATGTCGACACAGCAGAAATAATGAAAGTAGGAAAATCGAGTTTATTAGACATCATGATGGTTGAGGGATTTTCACCTGCCTCAGTAGTTGCAAGAATGTAAACATGCTTTAGTAGATTATGGAATTTATAATGTAAATGCTTGAAAATTGTCAAAATAATTTGCTATGATAAGTGCATAAGTGAAATGTAAAACACTTGAAAGTTAAGAGAAATGAAAAAAAATGCAGATTGCTAACATGAAGTTTACATTTCTTCAAGAAACAAAACTAATGAAATTGGAAAGTGGACATGTTCAAAAGAACTGATGCCAGAAGGAAACAGTCTATTTTAATAAACAATGAGTGACAATTTAAATAATGAAGTAGACAATAGAATAGTAGTATCTGCTATTGAGTTAAAAGAATAATAGGTTGACAGTATATTAAATTCCATTTATGAAATGGAATAAAATTGACTATCATTAGTTTTTTTCTATTTTTAATATATTTTCTTTCAATTAAGGTAACATTGCTTACAAGCGTAAACATGTCTTTATGTTTTAAGGATTACTTTTATCAGGGCTCAGAAAATATTCAGTGCCAGATAAAAGAGAAGCAAACACTTACATGATGTACTATATGAATTAGTTTACATTGATTATTGTTTCTTCCTTATCGTTTCCTTACACTTCACATATGAGTGACATCATCTAGTATCTGTTTTCCTTCTGACTCACTTTTGCTTAGCATGACACTTGAAAGCTTAATCCATACATTAAATTTCCAATAATAAATCAGCCTATTGGTGTAATAAGCATCTCTAGTTTGAAGAAATGTTTGCTTTACACTTTGTATTTTCCAGAACTATAGCTAGAAGACAAAAGCCATGTATGTACTTAGGTACATATTTTCAAATTATTTTTAAAACATATTTCTGTATTTTCACTTCCCATATTTCTATAAAATAAGGATTATGAGTAAATGCATAACATGATTCTTCTTTCCTTATATTATTTCTTGTTATTTATACAGCTTAAATAGTTTAGTCACTAATTTTTTGTTTTGTTTTGTTTTTTGTTTTTGTTTTTGTTTTTGGTTTTTGGTTTTTGGGTCACACACGGCAGTGCTCAGGGGTTACTCCTGGCTTCATGCTCAGAAATTGGTCCTGGCAGGCACGGGGGACCATATGGGGCACCGGGATTCGAACCGATGACCTTTTGCATGAAAGGCAAACGCCTTACCTCCATGCTATCTCCTGGGCCCCTTTGTTTTTGTTTTGTGGGCCAGGTCTGGTGATGATCAGTGGTTACTCTTGGCTATGTGTTCAGAAATCGCTCCTGGCTTGGGGGACCATATGGGATGCCATGGGATCAAACTGAGGTCCCTCCTAGGTCAGTCACATGCAAGGCAAATGCCCTACCACTTGCACCACCTCTCTGGCCCCTTAGTCACTTATATTTGTTTGTTTGTTTTGCCGGGGGGGGGGTAACTAGTGGGGCTCTAGAATTCTGTCTCTATACTAAGTGTTCAGTCTTGGCAGGCTCAAGAGATCCAATTTATTGCCAGGAATCTAATCATGTTCAACATTGTTCAAAGCAATCTCCCACCTGCTGTACCTTCTCTCAGGTTCTAAGACAATTGTTTTATATTTTGATGCTTAGTATTTCTGTTATCTCAATCCAGATAAGAGTTTTTCCCACATGAATACCTTTTTATCTCTCTCTTCCTCTCTTCTCTCTCTGTTCTCTGTTCTCTCTCTCCTCTCTCATCTCTCTATTCTCTTTATATATATATGACAGAAAAAGGATTAAGAATTTACTAAGGGGGTCGGGAGATAGCATGGAGGTAAGGCGTTTGCCTTTCATGCAAAAGGTCATCGGTTCGAATCCCGGTGCCCCATATGGTCCCCCGTGCCTGCCAGGAGCAATTTCTGAGCATGGAGCCAGGAGTAACCCCTGAGCACTGCCGGGTGTGACCCAAAAAACCAAAAAAAAAAAAAAAAAGAATTTACTAATACTTGCTTAGATAAATATAAGGCATGTGAGATATCTCAAATTCAGCATTTTATCTGGACTTAAGAATGCAATAATCATTGAACATATCTAGGACAATAAGTCACTAGCATAATTTAAACTATTAAATTATTCTATTAAGTTACAAATTAATATGTTAATGTTCTTAGTAATATAAATTATTGTTTTAAATAATTGTTTTAAATAACAATAATTTAATAAGTATTATTTTGAATAAACTTGAGATTATCCTCCCTCTGGAAAATAAGAATAGGGTTCATAGAAATATTTTTCTCTTGGTAAAGTCTGTAACTTTCATTTGGAAAACTTCCAGTAGTAAATTCCCAAATGAACAGAAGAAATGAGTGATCTTTTGACTTCTCACTTCTGCACATTGGGTATACTATTCTGCTGCTAAGATTGTCTCTACGTTCAGCATTTGATTTCATTTTTGCTTTTGCCTCACTTCTATCTCTTTATATTTCCTGGCAAAAAGACTCACTAGATTTTTCAGGAATTGGGCTTATAAATAAATGACTTAAATTCAAAGCTTTTGATTGTTTTTATTTTTATTTTGTGGCCACATCCAACAATACTCAGGAGTAACTCCTTTTTTCTCTATGTTCAGATATTACTCCTGAAAGTTCTTGGGCAAACTAATGAAAGGCTGGAATGGAATCTGAGTTTGCTTTGTGCAAGGCAAGTGTTCTACCTACTGTATTCCTTGATCAAGGATTCTCTTATTGGTGTTCAGAACATATGCAGTGCCAAATAGAACAAAGGTTGTACTGTCTCTCCAGATCAATTTCTACTCATTTTTATGAATTTGTTCTAGTACAAATTCTTACTGTGACTTACTGTGACTCCAAGAAAAAAATTCACTTGTGTTCTAAGCCTGTTTCCTAGTTCTCTTGATTTCTGCTATTTTCCCCCAAAGTGAATCTCTGAATTTTTATATAACCTTGGTGACTTTCTATTTTTACTATTGTCTTGTCTTTTTTCTTCGAAGTTTTTAAATATCTATTGATATATTTTAAAAGTTGTTTTTTGGACATTTGCACCTAATTTGAAACCTTCTATAATAAATAAATAGATAGGTAGTAGATAGATGTTAGAGAGTTGGATGGTAAGATGGATGGGTAAATTGGGTTCTAGCTGGCAGTCTTTAGTGTTTCTGGGTTTACTTCTGGAACTGTGTTTAAAGATTATTCTTGACTGGGCCTAGGATACTATATATAATTCCAGAGGTTGAACCTTGGTAGGTGGTGTGAAAAGTAATTATCAGCTGTATTATTTCTCTGGCCTGCTAATGCATGATTTTAGGGAGCAACTGTGTGGAAAGAGAGTAAGAGAGATAGAGAGAGAGACAGAGAGAGGCAGAGAGACAGAGACACAGAGAGAGAGAGGGAAATAGAGAGAGAGAGAGAGAGAAAGAGAGAATTCCAGTCATGATATGAAGTGACAGATTATAATACCAGTTCTGGAAGCTGTAGGTAGCATAATTGTTCTAGAAAAAGAGTTCTGAATTGTCCAGAGTTAGTACTTCTCTCTTTCTGTCTGTTAGAAAGCATGGCATGATCGGTAGAATATTTAGCTATTACAGCTGTTGTGAACATACTTTGAAACTTTGGAGATTGTGATTAGTGAATTATCTTGTTAATATAATACTTGATTGAATATTTCATGCTAAACCATAATGTCAGTTACTGTGAGAGAATTTCTTCAGTTATGACAATCCAAATTACATCATCTGTATCCTTACACTAGATCTGATGTTTTGCACAGATTCCTTAAGATAAAAATATTTATAAACCAGTATGAAGTTTTCATTGCATTCATTGTGTTTATTTCATAATATTATCAAAATGAAGAGTACTCATTCCACAAACAGGAAAATATCAATTTTTCTGTAGAGTTCCTGAAGGTAAATTACTGTCAAATATGAAGTATCCTTAAGGGGGCACTGTCACCTATTTTATATAGTTCATAATTTTTATCCTTTGTTGATAAGATATTTTTATTAGTACAATAATTGAAATTAATAAAGAGTGATTTTAACATATTTATTTTACAAAATTTTATTCTTTGTATCATCTATAATCATGAATTCTATAAAAATTCTAAAAGGTCCATTGTTACAAGCATGATTGCAATTTTATATCAGTTAACTAGACATCTTGGATAGTTTTGAAAGTAAAATCTTGTAGATTGCTTCCCCTCAAGATCTCTATACTAATTTAAATTATGGTAATAACTAATTAGCATTTTTCAATACACACATTTTTTTCTTTTGAGGCCATACCAGTATTGTGAAGGTTTCACCCCTGACTATGCTAAGAGATCAAACCTGGTAATTCTAGGTGCTACGGGTCAAACCATGTCAGCAATGGCAAGTGAAGTAGAACAGCACTTACACAGCTTATTTTGCAAGTGGCTGAGCCTTCTTATTATACCAGAAAATATGATCACCAACAGCAATAGTAATTCCTGAGGACATAGCTAGGAGGAAGTCAAGGAAAATGCCGGGTTTGGCCCCAAATTCAAATGTGTGGTTAGTTTTGCCCGTTTTTGTTTGTTTGTTTGTTTGCTTTGCGGGCCACACCTGGTGACCCTCTAAAGTGCCTCTTGGCTATGTGCTCAGAAATAGTTCCTGGCTCAGGGGACCACATGGGACTCCAGGCATTGAACCCAGGTCTGTCCTGGGTCAGGCGCATGCAAGACAAACGCCCTACCGCTGTGCTATCACTCCAGTCCTGCTAATTTTGCTTTTCATATTATGTCTAGACCTACTGTCTTTGATTTTGGAGTCAAACATTTGAATTCACTAGATGCTCCACTATTTTGTGAATATGGGCAAATTGCAGCTTCCTCTTGGGTGCTATGAGTTATATATGCAGAATATTAACATACTCTCACTAACTTTAGATATTATGAAAGTTCTCTATTGCCCCTGACAGTACTCAAATCATGTGACGTTTACATTAAGTGTAATCTCCAGTGATTAAAATGTTTAATATTATTTAAAGTAGATATAAAACCCCTTAATTACTTAAGCACAGATTTTAAAATTCCCAAGTTAGAAGATACTTTTCAAAGTGCAAATATACCTAGAGAGTAGCATACTGATTGAAGTCAGTTAGAAGGGGAGGGACTGACACAGATTGATTTCTTATATAAGACATAAAGAAAAATGATTATAGTTCAAGGCAATGAAACTTGAGAAGGGATCTCCATAACTGAACTTTATCATGGATAAATATGAATAAGGGGCACTGAGATATCGTTGGAGGAAATTGAACACTCTGATGCAGAATATAGTGCTGAAAAACTGTGTACATAAAATTCATCATAGTAATATAAAACGTGTTCCATTAAATTTTTAAAATATTTTATATGTATGCATATATGTATATTGCTTACATACAATTTTAGGGAAATTCTTATGTGGACTATTTTTCTTATGCAAAAAGGCAACTAATATTCAAAACCATAAAAAGTTAAATATTTAAAATTTAAAAAGTTAAATATTTCATGATATGACTCCTATTTAAATAGATTTGTTTTAATTATATGAAAGCATTTTCTAGCAAATGTTTTTTAAAGGAAAATATTCTTATGTAAATTTTAGTTTTGTGCAGAGGTACTTTTACATTATTTTATAAGTTCAACACTAGATTTGAAAAAACAATACTTACCTGACAGGGGAGATACCATGATCACAAAGGTGGTATTCCCTGGATGAGGCTTATCCATTGCACTCCGGATGTGCTGCCCCTGTGATTTTCCCAAATGTGGGAAACTTGACTGCATAATTTGTAGTAATGGGGGACAGCGTTCACACTCGGGAAAAACAAAAGAATTGAAAATACAGACATAAACTTCTTATTTAAAAATTAAATTAGCGGTCGGTGCGGTGACGCTAGAGGTAAGGCGTCAGCCTTGCCAGCACTAGCTAGGACAGACCACGGTTCGATCCCCAGGTGTCCCATATGGTCCTCCAAGCCAGGAGCGACTTCTGAGCGCATAGCTAGGAATAACCCCTGAACTTCAACAGGTGTGCCCCCCCCCAAAAAAATTAAAGTGCTCAAATAGAGTGAAAAGATCACAAATGCTACTTTAACTTTCTTTACATAATAGCACTTGTTTGTATTTAATTTTGACAGTGTGTGGGCTGTAAATTTAATGATTTTAAGATTTCTTTATTTTATTACCTTAATAAAAATAGGTTTTAGTTTAGTTCATATTATTAACTTATTGAGATTACATTAGTTTATAGATATGTAAAAATGTATGCATTGTAGTATGCTTCATCTGTATGATCCACATCAACAAAGTGTTAATATCCTTCAATTCTTTAGATTGCATAATTTCTAACCACTGTCATTCCTTCGTCCCCAAGTTAATCTGACTCAGTTGTTAGAGTGTAAAGATTTGTTTCCTTTGAATACAATCTACTCCCTTGCTTTATGTCTTTATGAAACACTATGGATAAGGTCATTTGGTATATATGTTTCTCTTTCATTTAGCATGCAAATCCAGTTTGATCAATGTTTTTGGAAAATGCAAGTTATCTTATTGCTGAATTGTAGTCCACTCTGTATATAGCTTATAATTTCTTCATCTTTGCATCAGCTATTGACAAGTAAAATGAGTCTATTTCTGAACATTGCTCTAACATGCAAGACTATGAAACACACAAAGATAAAAAATAAGAAGCAGTTAACCCACTAGGAGAGCTGAACTGGCTGGCAATTCTTCAAAGACATACATACATCCAGGAAGCACATAAACACAAGTGTTCATCATAATTTCTTATCAAGGAAGTGCAAATCAAAACAACAATGATATATCACTTCATACCAGTGAGAACATCTATCTCCAAAAGTCCCAGGGTGTGGAGAAAGGGGAATTCCATTCATTGTCAGTGTGAAATGGAGGTCATTTAGTCTAGGAAAAAAGTGTATGAGCTTTCTCAAAACAAAAACAAAAACAAGCCAGATGCCTAATAATGCAGCAATTCCTCTCCTATTATTTACAAAAGAACAAAATGCTAATTCTATACATTGCACATGCACAAATAAAAGTGTGTACCTTTCAAGTGTGTGAAGCTTTGACTTTTGTCTTTTTCTCTGGCATACAAATGCTGTGTAGCATCAATTTTAAAGAAGCAGATTATTTGGGCTAGAAAAGTTGGACTACTCATTACTATAAATAGCTTCTTATGGATTTCTCTTCAGTTAGTTAAAGCAAATATTAGAAAACATTTTTCCCATATTTGTAAGTTACTTTATGGCACAATTCCAGTGTACAAGCTTCAAAGTGCACATCTGGGCGTTCAGAACTTGTCAACACTTATTTTGTTTGGCACTTCCAAGAATGCCAACAGTCGGGCACAGCCAGCTGCATCTTTTGGACAAATGCTGACTGTATTAACAGCCACTATCTCTGCCTTTCCCTGATTATCTAATAAATGTTGCTTGATAGAATTAAAACAATTGTGTACCCTTCTCAAAATTTACTTCTCAAAATGACCATCTGTATTGAACAATTATGGGTGAGATTCTTATTAAATTATTGATTGATTGGATGATTGATTTATCTCAGAGTGTACTTTGAGAGTTTATCATCACTATATTTAGAAGCAAGTGTTGCTTTTTCCTTCTCTAAATGGTCTTATTTAATTGAATGTTGCTCATAACTGCAAAGGCAAACATGTCAGATATCTTTACTGATAAGTCATTCATTTTGATATTTTTTCTTCCTTGAGGCCGTTATTTAATTCTGTGTTCAGAATTGACTTGAAAGGTACACTATTCATGTCCAATTGATAAAAAATCTATTTGATTTACTTTATGAGGCAACTTCATCAGTTAACAAGTTTTGTGTTAAAACTTCTGGGTTTATTAACTTTCTGTTTTTAATTCCAACCAATATTTCTTTTTTTGTTTTGTTTTGTTTTTTGTTTTTGGGCCACACCCAGTGACGCTCAGGGGTTACTCCTGGCTATGCGCTCAGAGGTCGCTCCTGGCTTGGGGGACCATATGGAGAACCGGGGATCGAACCACGGTCCATCCTAGGCTAGCGCAGGCAAGGCAGGCACCTTACCTCAAGCGCCACCGCCCGGCCCCAACCAACCAATATTTCATATTTAGATCAGTTTAAATTGAGAAAAATATTGAGAAGAAATATAACATTATACATGTTTAGAGTGCATTTTCTTCAGGTATTCTGACATCTCAGAGATGGTCAGTACATAAAAGAAAAAACATCCCTTGTTATAATTGCATTTGCTTGGAAGTTTATCTGATGATCCTTAGTGCTTACTCCTTTCTCTGTGATTAGGGGTTGCTCCTGGAGGATTCAGGGTCCATGTGGTGTGGTGGAGGTCCAACCTGGGTTAGCTGATGCAAGACAAATTACCTACCTGATGTACTATCATGTTGCCCCATAATGGGCATTTTTTCTGAGAGCAGCAATCCTATTTGTTCGCAAAATGTAGTGTTCCTATTAGCATTTTTATTTCTTAAAGTAGGTGAGGATTGGAGAAGTATGTTATATCTAGCAGTTATCATGGATTAATAATTCCTAACTCTGTCTTAGCTATGACCCTTGGTATTGCTCTGGGAACCATGAATGTTGCTGAGAAATTGAACCTCGGTCAGCCACATTCACGATATTTACTTTACACTATTACTCTCTGTCTGGCTCAAATTAACATTTTTTTTTGTGTGTGGTTTTTGGGTCACACCCGGCAGTGCTCAGGGGTTACTCCTGGCTCCATGCTCAGAAGTTGCTCCTGGCAGGCACAGGGGACCATATGGGGCACCGGGATTCGAACCGATGACCTTTTGCATGAAAGGCAAACGCCTTACCTCCATGCTATCTCCCGGGCCCCAAATTAACATTTTTTAAAGGCCCAAATGCATAGAATACTTGTGTGACTTAGTCGCATATTGTTTTTTTCTTTTTTGGGCCACAACCTATCAAGCTCAGGGGTTACTCCTGGCTAGGTACTCAGAAATCGTTCCTGGCTTGGGGGACCATATGGGACACTGCGGATCGAACCAAGGTCTGTCCTGGATCGGCTGCGTGCAAGGCAAACACCCTATTGCTGTGCTATAGCTCTGGCCCCTGGTTGTATATTTTTACCAATAATGGCCATATAATTAAAATAGTAATATTTTATTTTTAAATATATATACACATTCGTATCCTCTAAATATTAAGCAATTATTGGTTTGAGCATATGTTCGCATAAATTTCATAAGTAGATGCCTTTTTGATATAATTATACTTCTGTTCAATACAGGATTGATGTGATCAAGAGGCACAATAGAGAACTTTAAAACAAAACATATATACATATATGTATTTATACTATATATGTATGTATATAGAACTTCAGTATCCCGTATATATCTATATATAAATAGATATAAATATACATATGGGATATCAGAGATAAAATCCAGTTTTGCTATTTTCAAAGAAAATGCCCTCCCTTCTGTGATATATCTCTGGCCCTGACAAATTTTATTTTAATAAAACTATTTGTAAATGTCATATGCTATTTAATAACAGGTAAAAATAAGTGTATTAAGACTTTTAGAACTAGAAAAATTTGTAGAATTTTATAGATATTGGTTATGGCTATGGTTAATCTTTGAAAGAAGTATATGTAAATTATGAAAAAGTAGATTATTAGCCATAATCTATCCCATGATTCTGTGTAAAACATATGCTTATTTATTCACTCTAATATAAGTATCTAAGCATCATGATTAAAAGCATGTTTGTAGTTGGGTTCCCAGAACACCCACCCTTCAACAGTGCAACATTCCCACCACCAATGACCCCTTTTGCCCCCACCCATGCCTGTATTCACAACAGGCATTCTACTTCCCTCATTCTTTAACATTGTCTTGCTAGTTTTAAGAGTAGTTATTTCACTAAAAGAGTTTGCCACTCTTTGTGATGAGCTTCAAATTGTGAGCTGGTCCTTCCATCCCTTAACTCTATTGTCTCTGGGCCTTATTACAGTAATGTCTTTAATCTTTATTAAAACTCATAGATAAGTGAGACTATTCTGTGTCTATCATTCTCCTTCTGACTTATTTCACTCAGCATAATATATTCCATATATATCCACATATAGTAAACTTTCATGACTTCATATCTCCTGACAGCTGCATAATATTCCATTATGTATACGTACCACAGTTTCTTTAGTCATTCATCTATTGAAGGGCATCTTGGTTGTTCTAGAGTCTGCCTATTGTAAATAATGCTGCAATGGATATAGAAAGGGATATTAAAATTGTATCTTTGTGTTCCTAGGGTATACCCTAGGAATAAAATAGTTGGATCATATGGGAGTTCAATTTCCAGTTTTTTTTGAGAAATCTCATGTTTTTTTTTCCATAGAGGTTGGACCACATGGCATTCCTACCAACAGTGAATAAGAGTTTCTTTCTTTCCACATCCCTGCCAGCACTGATTGTTCTTGTTCTTTGTGATGTGTGCCAGTCTCTGTGGTGTGAGATGGTACCTCACTGTAGTTTTGATATGCATGTCTCTGATGATTAGTGATGGGGGCATTTTTTCATGTGTCTTTTGGCATTTATAGTTCTTCTCTTAGGAAGTGTCTGTTCATTTCTTTTCCCCATTTTTTGATGAGATTATATATTTTTTTCTTATTAAGTTCTGTCAGTACCTTGTATATTTTGGAGATTAGTCCCTTGTCTGATGGGTATTGGGTGAATAGTTTCCTCACAGTCTGTGGGGGGCTTTTGCATCTTAGGCACTATTTCCTTTGAGGTGCAGAAGCCTATATTTTTAATTAAGTTTATTTCATACTAAAGTAAATAAAGATATTTTTTTAATTTTTGGTAACATTATTTAACTAGTACTTAGGCTTGGTTCTAGTTAAATCTTTCCATGCCATAGAATTTAATATTAATTTGCTATGATTAGCAGATAATTCCTTTTCAGGCTTTCTGTTTTTCATAAAGGACTGACTTATTTATTCCAACCCAGTAAACTTTTTATAGGATGTCCAGAAAAGTCACCAGAAGCTTCTAGTGTTCACTACAAACAGTTAATTTTTTTTCTATGAGATACAAGTGTGTTTGTTTTTTTTTTTATCAGAAAGCTTTCCACTCATAGTATTGAAAAGAGAACAGAAGGAAAGGCTTAATTCTTATGTAAGGTTGCTGTTGCTACTCAACAAAGGAAATGCACTTAACCCAGTATGGCATAAAGCTCTTCCAAAGAACCTAGTTAGAATGTCATATCCAAATGTGGGTCTAACAGAGCTCCACAATAGCAAAGGATGAAACACTCTTCGAGGATAAAAGTACAGGTGAGGGAAAAGACAACTCTGATGACCTGATAACATCCAACAATAAACCAGGCATAGAAAAGCACACTCTGAGGTATAATTTAGATTGTGTTTTTTTGGCAGTGTCACTTAGAAGGGTTCCCAAGGTAGGTAAGATAAAATGCAAACAGTGTTAACTATGACAGCATTAGCTCAAAAAAGACTACTTGTTTTAAAAAATAACATAACCCACTCTCGAAAGCCTGTGACAACACAGGATATAGCAGTTTATAGATGAGTTAGTTCTTTTTGTTTGAGAGTTAGGAGGAGGCAACATGGAACAACTATAAGTGGAACTGAGACAGGAAGGAGGAGCCAAGTGAGAAAAAGTTAGGACGTAAGCTACCTCATTTTCATGCTCTGGTTAATAAATAGAAATTTGGCATAAACTCTTAATATTTATAACTTAAATTTTGAGTTATTCATCTACTTAGGTATACAAAAATTGGAATTTCATATGACATGAGTAAATATAAGATCAAATTTTTTGCCATCTTTGTATGCTTCTTTTGAATGCAGTTTTGTATGCGTCTTTTCACTTTTTAATTTCTTTTAATTATCAGCAAAGGATTCCCCTCAATTACAGTATGACACATGCCAACAGTTCACTGATTTTGATGGGGGCCACATGAGCATAGCTGAACCGATCAAGTGGATGAGAGAACGTGTTACTTTGAAGGTCTGGATCATGCATCTATCTTAGTTTTAGAGATCGAATTCTCTATAGAAGCAGCATGAGCTAAAAGCTAAAAATTGATAGTTGTTCAAAACAAAATAGCTAGAAATGGGTAAAGTGGATGCTGGAAAGCAAAAACAAAACAAGTGTCTACCCCCTTGGTCAATAAATCAGTACTTTCAGGGAGGACCCATTTCTGGCTCTGAAGCTAAGCATTTCCTTTTTATATTGTAATGTTCAATCTATTATCTGGTCCCAAAACTGTTTCTGGAAAATAGAAAGTAATCCTCTTTTTTTATATGGTTTTGGTTCAGTTTCTTTGACAATAACAGTTAAAATATTTATAAAAATACTATTAATTTGGGCTAGGGGAAAATAAAAAAATACTATTAATTTGTATTTAGCTACTAATTTTGTAACCACTGCATTTTACTATTTAGCCTAAAAATGACTATTTTATGCTTATTATATGTGGGCATAGTTAAATATGAAAATAATTTTATGACATAAAATTTGTAGTTGCAATTATATAAGCTGAGGAATAAAATATTGTGAAATATATAATACTTTACAAACAAGAAGCTTAGGGGAATAGTAAATGCTTTCTGCTAACTATGACCCATGATTTTTCATGGCTGAATTCCTTAAAGATATTATTGATTTTATCCAAGTGGAATCAGGAAGAAAAAAGGTACCTGGGGACAGAAATAGAACAAAATTGAAGCAGAGTTGTTTAGTACCACTCTAAGCCTAGAAAATATTATAAAAACTACTTAAAATTACAATACGTTAATATCAAATTTTGGCTTTAGAAATGTATTCAAACATAATTTAGAATAAGAGTCCTTTAGGTTTCTATTATTTTATTGACTATAGGGGCTGTCAAGGACTGAACCAAGGTCAACTATGTACAGTAAACCCCTTGCCTGTTACATTATTTCTTTGACCTAAATCTTTATGTTCAATATTAACAATAAATATTTTATTTATTATTTTATTTTTTTGGTCTATGTTAAAAATGTACAATTTTTTTCTAAGCTTTTCTAAGAAACATGTATTGGTAATTAAGTGAGCACATTTATACACAGAAATAGGTCTAATTGAATATCTGATGAGGACAATCTAAATCTTGTTTTGGGGGGTGGGCACACCTGGCAGTGCTCAGGGGTTACTCCTTGCTCTGCACTTAGAAATCTCTCCCAGCAGGCTCGGGTACCATATGGAATTGCAAAGATCAATCCTGGTGGCTCCTAGGTCAGACGCATGTAAGGTAAACACCCTACTTTTGCTATCGCTCCAGCCCTTAAATCTTTCTTAAAAATATAGCTCACATGCCATAATCTGTTTGAGGCTTTCTTAAATCCCTAAGCAACTAGACCTTGTCTATCACCATGGCTCCATTTTATAAGCATCTGTTGGCATATATTATTCCATTATAATGATTTGTTTACATGACTGTCTCTCCAACTGCACTGTGAATTTCTTGATGACAGAGGTCATGTCTCATGTATCTGTGAAGCCCATTACTAGCATTCCAGATGCTTGGCACCTGAGAGATAAACAATCAATGTTTGATGAATTAATGAATGAACTATGTACAGTAAAATGCACAAGCAGAGCTGTATGGATAAATTTCCTCTTTAAAATACACTGAATCCAGAAATAGTAAATATGCTATCATAGTATAGTAAATCACATATCTTGCATGCAATTAGATTTTTCTTCATTTTTCTCATATTGTTCTGTCAAGATTCCAGGGCTACGTTTGAATTTGATCCTATTTGTTAATATAATGTTAATAGACTTTAAATAGTACCATTTGTGTTAAAATAAATTCTTAACAGGTACACTATAACAATGCTAAATCACCTGTTTTTCATGGGTAGCAGCAGAACTTAAACCTGACTGTATAAAAATAGCAGTCTTGTGTTGACACCTCATCAGACATGCAATCATATGAAAAAAGACTTGCACTTTTTCTTGAGTAGAAAAAATTGATCTTTTCAAACCCAAAGTACTGTGTTGGAGGGAGGCGGCAAGAGAAGTAGTTTACAATTCATTCATCTATCATATTTTTAGTGTAGTTGGCCTTTAATTCTGTGATGCTTCTTTAATAATATGCATGTTAGCAGTATTCTGTTAAACCATTTTTGTTTTTTATAGAATGAAGTGGTGGTTCAGCAGCTATTCAAACTGAGTGTTAGAGCAGTGCTTTATATATTAATATAAGGCTTATGTTTAAGCTTTGGAGAAGTGCAGATTGACATATGAGAAACTGGTTATGATGTCTGTTTCTTATCAACCTTGACTCATCAAGTGGCATTTATAATCCTTGACCCTCGAAGTAATGCTTTGAGTTATTGATATACTGATGCGGAATTCCATAAATCATCTGTCAAGCCTAAAGAGCTTTTAGTAATACCATCTTCCTTATCAAATATTTTGGAACCACAGAAAAGAATTTATTGTCAGAATATTGGCATAAAATTAATATTCTTAAAGGTTACAGTGTAGCTCTGATACTTTTGTCTATTATTAGGTTAAGTAAAAGTTAGTAAAAAAAAGTATATATGAATTAAATATGGGTATCATTTTCTGAAAGAATGCTTTATTTATTATTATTATTATTATATTAGTATTATTACTTAAGAGCACTAGGTTTCCAGTGATGGAGCATTTATCCTCAAATTCTTCTCCAAATACAAAAGGCTCTTTAGGAAATAAAGCTATAATAAAAAACGAGGAATTACAAAGTCAAAAGCATGAGTACTTCTGAAAAAAACCTATGTGTGTGTGAAATTAGAAAGGGTCCTTTGACACACTAAAAAACTAGTTTACTGTGATAATTTTTTGTCCCCAACATCTGACTCTACATCTGATCACACTTAATGAATCACCTAGAAAATTCAGATTCTTCTAAGACAATGAACAAATGAGCTTAAAAAAATGAAACCATGAATCTTCAGAATACAGTTGGATTTTCATAATATATTTAAACTTACTTTTTCTCATCTTTTATTTTTGTTGGCACACCCAGCGACACTTTTGTAAGGAATTACTTCAGCCTCTACTCTCAGAAATTAGTACTGGCAGTGTCGGAGAGGGGGGTGGTATATGGGATACCGAGGATAGAACCTGGGTTGACCTCATGTAAGGGAAATGCCCTACCTGCTGTGCTATTGCTCTGGCCCCCACATCTATTTTTAAAATAAGTTAAATGCTGTGTTATGGTTAGGTTTTATCCTACAAAAAAAGAATGACTTTTTAAATCTGAGCTTTGAGTATTTAAAAGAAAGTATTTTTTATATTCTATTCTTTATATAATTTGAGATAACTATTTTGTTGCTACTGATAAAACTGTTGAACATTATATATGATTAAGAAATGGGTGCCAGAGAGATAACATGGATGTAAGGTGTTTTCCTTTCATGCAGAAGGTCGGTGGCTCACATCCTGACATTCCATATGGTTCTCTGTGCCTGCCAGGGGCGATTTTTGAGCATGGAGCCAGAAGTAACCCCTGAGCGCTGCCAGGTGTGACCACCAAACTCCCCTAGTGAAGAAAAGTCACTTATTTTAATTTCACCATCATCAATGTTACCTATTCATTTTTCTGAGCTGTCTATTTAATGTTCTTCCTACTCTATTATCTCACTTATACATTTTAGCCTACCAATTACAAACTTCTATAAAATATTATTTTAATAATATCAACTCCTGGGGCTGGGCGGTGGCGCTGAAGGTAAGGTGCCTGCCTTGCCTGCGCTAACTTAGGACGGACCTCGGTTCGATCCCCGGTTCCCCATATGGTTATCAATATGGAATATTGCTAGCATGTCTAACTTAACTGCACGTGCCTGCCAGGAGCGACTTCTGAGCGAATAGCCAGGAGTAACCCCTGAGCGTCACGGGTGTGGCCCCAAAACCAATATATATATATATATATATATATATATATATATATATCAACTCCTATTTTAATTTGAGTTGATATCAGAAATTTTCAGGCTTACTCCTGAATTTACACTTATGAATCACTCTGGCACCTGCTTCTTGCAAGGCGAGTGCTTTATCCTCGGTTTTATCCCTCGAGTCCCTATTATTCCCAGTGTTAAGTCCTTTACCAGACATTCTTTACCTAATATGAATGCCAATCTTATTATCAGTCATTATTATCAGTCACTCAGATGTTCAATTTTTCTGAACTAGCCCAATTTTCTGAACTTTATCCTATGTTTGCCCTTCAAACGTATTATCTTACATGAGTATTTTTCCTTGTAGCTCAATCAAACTATACCAACCTTCTGTTGTTACTAATTTAAATATCTTGCATACAACAAGAACAAATTAAAATATGAACATTGATTTCTTAATATTTTGATGCATCTTTTTTGTTCCTCTTATGTCACTGTACTCATGTTTTACAATAAGCATTTGATACTCTTTTAACACACACCATTTGTCATCTACCAATAATTTTGTCTCATATTCCAGCATAATGCATAATTTATAGTTATAACTACACTTGAGTTCTGAGGATTTAATTACTGCCTATTTTCCCTAATTTTCTCATACCAAAACAAGAAGTAATCTTAAAATAATAATAGAATAAACTAAGATATATTAGATATCTTGAATCATTTCACACACTAGTGATAGTAAAATGATCACTTGGATTTCAGCACATAGACCCTGCTTCAACATGTGTTCTAAAACTCAAAAGAAATGCCGTTAGTAGTATGTGGGATCAAAATAGTCACAGAAATTGCAACACCAAAAGGAGAATTGAATATTGCTAGCATGTCTAACTTAACTGCATGTCTAATTTAATAAGAAAAATGTAATGCTTATGGTCTGGAAAGGTAGTACAGGAAGCAGATCACTTGCCTTGCATGAATATGGTCCCCAGAGCACTCAGGGATAATTCCTGATTTTAAAGCCAGGAGGAATCCCTAAGTATGACCCTGTGTTGCCACCAAACAAACAAAGTTTATTGATGGCTATTAATATTGAAACTAAAGTTGATGTTCGTTAATATTTAAACTGAATTATAACAAATGCACTTAATTTCTAATGAATATGGGTTTATAATATTTGTTGCTTTTTTCCTTTATGCAAAATTATTTAGGCCCCATAATTTTAATGCTGTTCATGATAATTTTAATTTAAATAATATTCCAACAACATACTTTCAACCAGAATGTCTCTATCTCACCCACCAGACCATTTCACTAAACCCTGATATATAGGTAACATATTTGAAGGTTCTTCATATCTAGGAATAATAATTGGCTTTAAGAAATGCAATTGTAGGAATTGTAAGGTCTGGTGATATAATTATAGGGACTGATACAGGAGATACAGGAGACTAAGCTTTAGTCCCTGGAAACTTCTATGGTCCCCAACACACAACCAGGAATGATCCCTGAGTACAGAACCAAGAATAAATCCTGAGTACAGTTTTGTCTGATTCACCTCAACACCACAAGATTCTAACTATAAAGTACAATGACTATAATTATAGAACAACACAGTGAACATATTATACAATATTATACAATACTATATCCTCATGAAAGCGTTATAAGTTTTTCTTTATTTTTCATAGGAGTTAACTTATTGTATTTGTGTGAAATTTTATTGATATTACTGACATAGTAACACAATTAAATTCTCACAGCATGTCAGTTTATGTTCGTAATGCTATCCTTTAAAGCTAAGACATTCCGGAAGAAAATAATTATCAACAAAAATTGTACTCAATTAGTTTAATTTCACTAAGTATCTTATTTAAATATTATAATATTTAAAGTATATGAATCTTAGAGAAAAGCTATTCACAAAATAAACTATCACAGTATCACTAAATATCTTATAAAAATGATCAAAATATGTAAATACAGAATTTGAGAGATTTTTTTTTCTGTGAGGAGGCATTCCAGGTTTTGCTCAGCACTTACTAGTTCTGCACTCAGAGACCACTTTGAGCAGTGTTGAAGGAAATATCTGGAGTGCTGGAGATAAAAATTCAGTTGAGTGTATGCAATATAAGTGCTCAAACTACTGTACCACCTCTCTAATCCCATTAAGAGTCAGATTGCATGTACAATTCATGTATATGCAAATTAATATGAACATATACATGCCATATAAATATACATCTACATGTATCAAAATACACATATACATAACAGCTACCAATTCGTTTTCAATCACCCATTTCTTTAGGAAATGCCTAAGTTTACAGGCAGACACAACCCGCTCATAATGCAAATTGTATGAGCTAATTAAAAAGATTTTGCAATCTCAAAGGGGACACATAGCAATTTTGAAAAATGTAAATTATATTATTAAAAGTTTTAGTCATTTGGGTCTCGAGAGATAGCATAGAGTAGGGTGTTTGCCTTGTGAGCGGTTGATCTGGGCCAAACCTAGGTGTGATCCCTGACATCCCATATGGTCCCTCGAGCTTGCTGGAGGCAATTTCTGAGTGCAGAGCCATGAGTAACCCATAAACACCACCAGGTGTGATCCAAAAACAAATTAGTTTTATAAAGATTATTGATTTTCACAGTTAACCTATAGTTGAGTGTTAGGCATTATAATATTTTAACACCAAACCCCATACCAGTGTCAACTCTCATAATCTGTTTTCCCATACTTAATCACTCCTCTCACCACCTATCTGCAACTTGACAGACATATTAAAGATTTTGGTAGCTACAGCTTAGATCTCATGGTTTAGGTGAAACATAGTCTATGCTTTTGATTTCTAGCTATAGCCATCCTTCCTTTTCACATAGTAAATATAATTGAAACCCTGACATCCGTTATACAATTCCTTCTTTTCATCATTTTCCTTACTGCTTTAATTGTTTTTCCTTCTCTGTCCTCTCTAAACTCTGGAGTCAAGTGCGACTTAGGAATTTTACTACTATAGTAAATTTTTACATCAGATATTCTATATATTACAAATAAATGAGTTCATTTTTGATTATCTTTCTTCTTGAGACTTACTTCACCAAATATGTGATCTTCCAGATTCAATCAGGCTGCAGCAAATTGCATGATTTCGTCTTTTTTGCAGCTGCATAGTATTCCCACCAGAATCTAAAATATTATGATTAAGGATGCAGCGAATTGTATGATTTAATCTTTTTGCAGCTGCAAAATATTCCTGGAGGACTCTCAAAAAATAATGAGTCAGGCCAAAGAGATAAAATAACAGGTAATTTGATTAATTTACATAGCTAAATTTGGTTCAGTTTTTGACACCTTTTATAGTCCTGTGAGCAACTCTAGGAGTGACCACTGAGTAAAGTGCAAAGAATAGGGGCCGGAGATATTGCATGTAGGTAAGGCGTTTGCCTTTCATGCAGAAGGTCATTGGTTCAAATCCAGGCATCCCATATGGTTCCCTGAGTCTGCCAGGAGCATTTTCTGAGCCTGGAGCCAGGAGTAACCTCTGAAGGCTGTTGGGTGTGACCCAAAAATCAAAAAAAAAAAAAAAAAAAAAAAAAAAAAAAAAAAAAAAAAAAAAAAAAAAAAAGAAAGAAAGAAAGAAAGAAAGAAAGAAAAGCAGAGTAATTCTTGAGAATTGTTAGGTGTCTCACAAAAACAAAAATTTCAAATGAGATAGAAATGGAAATTCAGAAAAGATTTCTTTATTATTTTATTTTTAGTTATTTTTATCTTCTGTTTTGTTTTGTTTTGGGGCATACTCCTGGCTATGCACTCAAAAATAGCCCCTGGCTTGGGTGACCATATGGGAGACCAGGGGTCAAACTGTGGTCTGTCCTAAGCTAACATGTGCAAGGCAGATGGTTTATGCCCTGTGCCACCACTCCAGCCCCTTTTATTTTTTATTTAAGTAAAATGCATCACAAAGTTGACATAACTGATCATAATACATTTGTTTCAAGATAAGGGAAAGCAAAGTTATTGAGAAAATAGAAAGAGGAACTAAAAGATAAAATGGAAGAGAAAAAAATAAAGAAGAGAAAGCTAAGTAGCAAGTATATTTGTGGAAATTATGTATCTCCAAAATAGTCATTAATACAATAGCAGAGGTTTAATAATCTCTCTCTTTTTAAAGATAAGAAATAAAAATTACACTAAAAAGGTGTATGTATGGCAGTTGTTGTTTGCATATGCAAAATTTCAGCCAAATTTTGGGAAAATAGAATGGAAAAATCTTTGGCCTAAAAACAAGGAGACTATATCCATGAAGTATCCTGGCATAAGACCAACTACAGGCTCCAGGCATGCTAAATTGTCTAATTCAAAATTCTTTTTCTTCACAATCATGGTTGTTGCTGTAAGGTTTCTGTAGTTAGAGATTCTGGTTTCTGTAGAGATTCTATGTTGAAGTCAGAGTACACAGACTATCTTCTGCTTTTATCTCACCATTACGTGGCAATGCAGAGAACCCTCACCTGAAAGCAGAATGTTGCTTTTACCAAGTTTTCAGGATTTCATATGAACCCATTCTGGAGTAAGTTGATGCCAGGGCAGCAGTAAGGTCTTCCCTGGTAGAAGTTTGATTCCTAGTGCTGGTGTAGAAAACTGTGCTGTTTCCATAGATAGGGTCCAAGGTTCAGAGGTGAATAGTAAATGTCTGTTCTCTGAACCCTAAGTCAAGATACTATGATAAGTGTTCAGGGTGTAAGGCCCCATTGCAATATAAAACTCATGTGTTCCTATTTCTATAAGATAAGAACTTGTTGCGCATGTAAGATTTTCCCATTTTATTGTGCCGATGCTAAAAGAACAATGGTACTACTGGTGCATATGGGGATAAAAATAACAAGCAAAATAATCCCTCTAACCTGGATCTAACATAAAGTCAGAATACTAGAGAAACTTATCTACTAGAATTCTTTACTAAATATATCCCCAAAAAATGGGTGAAAAATTTAAGGAAATACATCTAAAGAAATAATTAAAGGAGATATACATGTCTCCTTTAAGACTTTTGAAATAGTCAAGGGAGGGGATAAAGTCGGAGCACAGCTTCAGCCTGATTTGGTCATGTGAAGTCTAAAAGATGACTCCAAGTATTAAGATAGCAGGAAATGTCCTTGAGCTGAGAACTTCTCAGAAATAGATTCTGGTAGCGAACAACAGTCCACAGCAAAGTGAGGTGGGTAAAAGGGGCCACTGAGGGCAAATCACCATCAGAAGCAGTGACAGCTTCTCTCCAATTGAGAATCTTTGCACTTTGGGAGCTGGTTGGCAGCTGTCTGTGTTCAACTTCCTGAGGCGTTAAAAACTGAGGGTAAAAAAGGGTTAAATAGGAGAAAAGAAGAGATGGGGGTTGAGAGTGTGAAGGGCTAGAAAAAGATTTGTAAGGTGGTAAGTGGATGGGGAAAGGAGAGATTATATATAACAGGGGTACGGGCAGTATACAACATAGATAGACAATATTTATATTATAGATGAACATTAGACAGACATGGAGGTGGCCAACACATACACACATGCGCACACATAGATACTGTCGACCAAACCATTGGTTACAGGTGAAATGGGACAGAATACTTAAAAATATAAAGCCGACAAGTCAGATGAAAATGTATTCCATTTTCTAGGCCAATCATGATTGGTGAATGCAAACTTTACTGAAGAAAGTTAGATTGGTAATAGAACATTCTTAAGAACAATCATAATTTTCAAGTCTAAAAGATTAAGAAATATGGTAATGAGAACTGTAAGAGGAGTCAATACCACGAAATATTGTCTAGCAGATCTTGAGCGACCAATTTTTTTTTCAATTTTCTTTCCTAAAAGCAATCTAAAATCATGATCATTACAGTATAATGGTAAGCTACCTACAATTAAAAACAGATTAGCACACCACATTCAATGAATGAGATCTATAACAGGAGTTCATGGCATGCAGTTGCATATTCCATTGCTATCTGTGGACATAAATATTAGATTATATTAGTAGTCATAAACCAGTAAAAATGAATAGATTAGATTTTTTGTAGTGCATTATCATAATGAACCCTGTCTTTTGAATCTAATATAATATAGCATTGCATTGTGGAACTGGGATGTCCAACCTATATCTCCAAGTACCACTGCAGACAAAAAGATCAAGGAGTTTTTATAGACATAGTAAAATTAAGACATTAAAACTACTTATAGAGAGCACAATAGTGGGAGTCCATGGCTTCAAACACATGCTGCACCCATTTCTGTGGATAAGAGCATTAGTATAGACATCTATAAAGAGTGGTTGATTGGAAACCTGCTCAATATAAACAGCTGTATCTGTTCTTAAGAGGAGAGTTAAATCCATTGACATTTAAGGGAATTATTGACATAAAGGGCTGTGGCGCCATGACATTGTGTAGTGCTGTTGTTGTTACAATTGGGGGTTTGGTTTGTATAATTGCTCTTTGAGTAGCTCATTTAGGGTTGGATTGTCACGTGAGATTCTTAAGAGTATTAATTAATTTGAAGCACCTTAATAAATGCAATAGAACTCTGAACAAGTGTGTTATGAGATATTGGGGCATTGCACATTTCAGTTTAGGAGGGCAGAGAAAATTTTGTTCACACATGAACACAGAGATAATAAATTTCCACAAATTATTACTAATACAAACCTATATCTATGCCGATATACACATGCCATACACATGTTAATTATAACATATTTTTGTAATCTTTGTTTAAATTAATTTTGTTTAATAGGATATTTTCAATGGTGAGGTGGCTTTAGATTATTTCTGGCTAGTGGTAGTATATGTATCATTAATTTTCTCTTTTTTTCTCTTTTTTTATACCCAACTCTGTTCTGAGCTTAGAACTGTCTGTACTCAGGGAATAATTCTGGTGCTATTATTTTTAGCATCATTGTAACCAGGGATTGAATCAGTGTTGGTTACTTGCTAAACCATCACTTTAACCCTTAACTATGACTCTAGACACTAAATTTTTTTGTGAAGTTCTGTGGCATATGCCACTTCATGAATTTAAAATTTAATCAAAAAATGAGAAGTTTAAAAGACAAAAGTACAGTAATTTCTAATAAAAGGAGTCACATTAGCCTGAGAGTAAATTATATATATATAAATATATATATGACATTTTGTTGCAAAAAGTTATTCTCCATTTTTTTCTTTAATTTTAATGAGTTTCCTGAGGACAATAAATATAACTTGACAAGTGATTTAATTAAGGAGGCAAAAGACCTTCTTGAAATCTAGGTAATATTTTTGGAAATTATTGAATGAAAGTGCTAATTGCTTGGCAGCTTTTCCTACCAACTGTGCTGGCAATCTAGTGGCAAACCTAATAAACACTCTCTTATAGACAAATGTGCTTCATATAATGATAGAGTGTTTGAGTAGGGGATTCTACATACAGTCATTTGAAAGGGGAACAATAGAATAATAGAGCCAACCCGAGGAACTGTACAGCTATTATGTGTGAACCTTCACTGCTACACATTACTGATTATGAACCAAAAAACCTATTGTTTCATTTCAGTGAACAAAAGTCTCATGCACAAGTCTGAAATCAAACATAAATCAAAGCTGCATTCCCTTACAGTCGAAGTTCTATTTTTAATTACTGTTTGGAGATTGTGATATTTTCCTTGGTCACTCTGGCATCTGAAAATCACTTTGCCTTTGCATAGTTTAAATTTTTTTCAGTTCTTTTTTTTTTAATTTTTTATAATCTTTATTTAGACATCATGATTTTAAACATGATTGTAGTTGGCTTTCAGTCATAAAAAGAACACCCCCCCTTCACCATCGCAACATTCCCACCCACCACTAATGCCCCCATTTCTCTCCTCCCCTGCCCCCTACCTGTATTCAAGACAGGCATGCTGCTTCTCTCACTCATTAATATTGTCGTGCTAGTTGTTGGTGTAGCTATTTCTCTAATTGCACTCACCACTCTGTGGTGAGCTTCATATTGTGGAACTAGATCTTCTGGCCCTCATCTCTATTTTGCAAGAATAATCCTTGTTTTCAGAAGTTTAAGGATTTTCAGATTTAAAATTTTAACAATTAATTCTTCATTCTGAGATGTAATAGTAACAACATCTGTATAACATTCATGGACTTTGAAAAAAATGTTCTTAATATAATTTAAATAAAAATGTGTTTATATATAATATTCTTAACATTATAGAGTTATTATTTGAATACTATTTTGGTATGATTTTCAACTTTATTTTAAATTTCTTGAGAACAGAACCGTAAAATCAGAATATTTCAATTTTTTATTGTCTACACTACAACATAATACACAAATACTTCATTATAATGATTAAGTGGCATACTATTCAAATAGCTTACATGCCATCCAAATGATGCAAGTTAATTAGTTTTGATTACATAATGCAATAACATAATCTAGGGATCCAAGATATATTGTGATAGGTCAAGGTTTGATCTCAAATACCTAAAGGTCCAGTGAATATCAAGCCAGCATAGCCAAGTAGGCACCATTGGATATGGCACCAAAACCCAAAACTGAAATATAATTTTCAACTTAAATCAAATTAGTTCTCCTATATATATACTTGAGTCATATTGAGAACATCTTTACATTTATACTATATACTGAAATAGAACATTTGTAATTTGTGTATATTATCTGATTGTATGAAGGCATTGCATATATTAAAGGTAGTTGAATAGGATATTTTATTATATTTCTAATAACCTAAATTATTAGAATTGAGGTGTTTCTTATTAGTGTCCTATCTCCTTGAATATATATAGACAACTAACTCTGTGCATGGATTATTTAAGTATATTTTCTTTATCTTTTTTTAAATTTTTGGGGGGACACATCTGTTAGCGTGCAAGGTTTTTTTCTGACTGCACAAAGGGATTACTTCTGAGTGAAGGCTGGGGATTGGATTGAACCCATATCTGTCACATGCAAGGCAAGCACGTTAGATGCTGTACTGTTGCTCCAGATCATTATTATTTTCTTATGTGCATCGACATGTAAGCTGATATTAACATTAGTAACCAGTCTAGATTCTCTTCTCTATGATGAGCAGACTGAGAACAAAAAGACAAGACGACTTAAATAATTAAATAGTTATTCAAGCATAATAAAAACTAGGGTCAGCCTGCCTTTCTGTGGTAATAGCAACATATGTGTCTGGTTGTGAATATCAGAATCAAAAATGCAAAGATAGTGTTGATTTACATTGAAAGTTGCCTTTGTCTTAAAATTCACATTTATAATAGTTTAGTGAAATCTTAGGAACAATTTGGTAGTAAGCATATCCTCTTTGCCAAAATGTTCAGTGAAATATAATCTTTCTATAGAAACAGAATTCCAAATTCTGGTAATAAGATGAGGTGTATTTCTGCGATAATACATGCTTTTTGATACTTAAACAACCAAGAACCTATCATAGAGAATTAATTCATCTGACGTCACTTAATTGTCCTTTTGCCAGAATTTAATTTTCATAAATGCCCAGATTTCATGCCTCTGCAAAGAGCTCTCAAAACCAAGTGGTTTTTAAATTATTTTATCTTGTGTATTACCATATTGTTTGACTGGCCCTTAGTGGCCAAACATTTAATTAAAGTCCCCAGAGGGGACAGTTTCATGATTTGTTATTGGACATCTGCCAAAGCTTATTTTATCATCTCTGCCACCCACTACGATTACTTCTGCATATATTTTTAATATTGTCCATATGCCTTCAGTTTTAAATACTCCCCAAGAATGATCATTTCTCACCATCTCCAAATTAAAAAAATATTCAATTTCAGTATATTTGAAGCTAGTGTGTAATTTCATTATACTATCTGATTACAATTTTTAATTAGTAGTTCCTTGTTTAATGTCTTAGAACAATAACTCTGCCATTTTGATGAATTTGTAGTTGTCACTAATATCTAATTCATCAATGTTGCTAACATCACTATTTAGTGAGCACTGTTTTTTTTTTATCACTACAAACTTAAGGGGAATTATCTTTACTCGTAAGAGAACAAAGCAGGCTTTTTAAGCAACTTCCTAAAAATGACGTCACTTCCAAGAAGAAATCATGTGTTCTTTGCAGTTTATTTGATTCTAGGTTTTAAACATTGCAAAATGTCGTCAGGAGCATAATTCTCTAAAAGTTGTCCCTTTATTATTTTTTTTTATTTTGCTAGATCTGTGGGATATAAGATATTTGAATATGTTTAGCTTATCAAAAAGTCATCAGAAGCTCTGAATTACAGTGTCAGTGTTTCTTAAAATTTCACTTTGTACATGTTGAGAATCCTTGAGTGGAACACTTATGATCTTATTTAAAATCATTTGTGGCGGAAGCTACCTGTGATAAGTGACACATTAGTTCTGACTCCCAGCAGTGCTTGGCCTATAAAACATTTTCTGTTTGTTCCTTTGATACAGAAAAAATCATTTTAGGTATGTAGTATTGAGATAGCAATATGTTTGAACAAAAATTCAAAGACTATAGTGTTTATTTTCCTCTACAGGGCTAGAGTATTTCTCCAAAAGTACTTTTCCCCCATAATTTTGTATAAGAAAATATAGAATATATATTTTACTATATTATAATATGATCCAAGGTTTTCTGAAGGAAAATATGTCTTCTTGTGCCTAAATTAATTTACTTTGTTTGCAGTAGAAAAATATCCTGAAGCAAGGATGAACATAAAGAGTATTTTCCTAAGATAAACTTTAAACTCAATAATGTTAAATTCAGTTTTACATAATTAGACACATTTCTTCTTATTTTTTTAATTCCTGGAATAATTGCATCACCTTTAATATCCAAAACTTGCAAATTGAATGTTTTTTTACTGATTTTCTTTGAATTTATTGCTGTTTTGACTGAGCTGACCTTTGTTTTAAATCAAAATTGATTGACCAATTGAGTCAACATGGTTAAATTGGTTGTGCATATACAGAGAGACTATGTTTATTGAATTTAGGATACTCTGAGTAACATAATTTCCCTCTGCATCTCTTCTGCTCCAGGAAACACTCTGCTTTATGATTGCATTTAATAATGTGTCATGAAGAAAATGGAAATAGAACTGTACACAGGGGAGTTTCACAGTGGATTCGGCAACTGTTTAACATAAAAAAACCCAACAATCCTTACAAATGGCTTTTGATTTTTCTAGTATATTGTACTTATTTATTATGTTAGAGCAGGTAACCGAACTTCTTTTTATTTGTCAAGTTATTGTGAACCAAAAGTCACCAAAAAACCAAATGTATGGTAACCTAGTATAGTAACTATAAATTTAAAATGTAAAAAAAGTAGTTGGAGTATATCTTAGAACAGCTGGATTAATCTGTATGCACTAAAAGTAGTGAACTCTATCCCCATGATATATAAATTTCCAGTTATTATTGTTATAAGTGGGTAGCTTTGAATGCATAAGAAATGAAATAATACACAAAAGTCAATATGGACTCTAAGTTTATGTTAGAATGTTTCCAATGATAGGAGTAGCTTTATAATTCATCTATAATATGTAATATCCGTTCTTTCCCCCTGATTTCTTTTGACCTGAACACCAGAAAAAAAAATCCTAAAATTCAAAACTGTTGAGTGTTTAACACAGAAGTATAAGAGAGGTAACCTGCTGTGTAAGAAGAGAACCTTTCCCACAGTGCCAAACCAACAACTGATTTTATAAATTTAGTCTTTGTGTTATGAACTGTATGGCCAATGAAAATCAATAAAAACAATTTCCTTCTACATTCATTTTCTTCTCCTCAAACTCGCTCTTCATATTATTTTCAGGGCCATTTTGTCAAAAATGCCATAGGGCCATACAAAATGTAATTTTGTATTTCTGTGTGTATGTCCAACGAAACTAAATTTTTCATGTGCAGTTTTGATTGGTAGGAAACCCAAGGGGGATTTTTAAACAAAATTTTAAATATCATTTTTTTGAAGCTGGAAAAATATTGAAACAAGCAACTGGTTTTGCTTCCGATATTTTGTCAAAATCCTGAGACTGCACACAATTTAAACTTAGTATATAGCAGCTATACCTAACAACTAAAATGAATCACTAGACATTTTCAGAGATAATCATTATGCTTTTACTAATTCACTCATATATTCAAACTGCTTTTTCAAAGCTAGGGATCAGATGGATTGCTATTGTGGTTGTGGAAATCTGTCTTTTTCTATAAAAGATTTGTTCTTATCTAGGAGATTATATAAAGTTAATCTCATCAGGACCATAATTTGCATTATTATTAATACTTTTCAAAATTCTGTGTTACTTTCAGTTCAATTATTTAGATTGGTGCTAAGAATAGAATATACCCTGTTAACTCACACCCTGCTTTTTGTTGTTGTTTGTTCTGTTTTTTTCGGTCAAACCCAGTAGTGCTTAAGGGTTACTCCTGGCTCTATGCTCTGAAATCGCTCCTGGCAGGCTCGGGGGACCATATGGGATGCCGAGATTCGAACCACTCTCCTTCTGCAGGGAGGCAAGTGCCCTCCATGCTATCTCGCAGGCCCCAACACACTCTGTTTTTGTTTGAACAGAAATTACCTAACAGAATTTGTTAGGTAATGCCCAGCCTTTACCCAAAACATGGGAATTCCCCCATCATCGTCTTTCCTTTTCCCGTATCCCTTTGATATATGAGTCCACGTGTATCTCACTTAACCAACCATGTCCTGCCCAGTTGAATTTGTACTGAGAATAAATCAAGGCCATTTGACTTGTCATACTTAGAGAGCATGAGCTGAGAAGTCAACTGGATTCAATGATTCTCTCCTGACTGGCATGATTTGTTAATTCTTCATGGGTACTGCGTCAGATCTGTTCACCTGGGTTTGGAAATAAGGCATGTGGAGGGATTTTAAACCTGACACCTGGAATAGGGGCATTGTCTACAATGTTGAGATGTTCTCTGGTGTGATTTTACACACACACACACACACACACACACACACACACACACACACACACACACATGCAGACCTAGAGACCTGTAAAGAGCCCCAACGATGATGAGGGACTTGACCCTCTGTTGGATTATAGCCATAATGACCTCCTCAAGCTGGATTGAGTGGACAGTGCCCTAAAAGGAATAGATTGCACGTGGCAACATAGCTACTGTTATGAACAACTTTATGATGCTCTGATGATCTGTTCGGTAAGCTGTCCCATTACCTTTGGTAGCAGAGTTCCTCTCAGGCAGGAAGGAAGCATGCAGTGAAGAAGAGAAAGCTAAAGACTCTGAGTAGCATTTACAAGATGCTGATGCCCGCTGCCTTTCTTCTACCAAAGTTTTTTGTGTGCTGCTCTTGGTTCCCCAACAGGCAAGACTTTATCAAGATCACTGATGGAGTTAAAGACATTGGCCCATTGGAATAGGACTAAGAGCAGGTAGATAGATGGAAGGACACTCAATTCAGTTTCTGGCCCAGGTCCTGAAGGCCTATCCATCCCAGGCAACCTCAGCAACCTAACACAGAAGTGGAGATGAAGAAAAAGATGGATAATCCAAGCCCAACCAAAGCCCACCAAATATACATATTTGGTTTTTTAGCTACACCCGTGACACCCCAAGGTTACTTCTGGCTATGTGCTCAGAAATTGACCCTAGCTTTGGGGAACCATATGGGAAGCTGGGGATGAAACTGAGGTCAGTTCTAGGTCAGTCGTGTGCAAGGCAAAAGCTCTACTGCTGTTCTATCACTTAGATCCCTAAATTGATCTTTCAATCCCAAAGGTCATCATATTGATGGTTAACTGTGTGTTCACCTTTATTCTATTAGATCTTAATAACTAATCTTTTGTTCTATGCTCCACTTCAAACATAATTTTGAATACAGCTCTAGTGGCGTACTATTAATTTGCACAATTCCAGGAAAATGGATAATGTTGTTAGATTTTTAATGGTTCTTCTTTATCTTAGTGAATGTTTCCCAATTACTTTGATGCTTGATTGTGAATATTATTTATCAAAGCATTTTCAAATTATGTCTGCTCAAATGTTATAATGCTTTTGTCCACCAAAGTTAATGGAAAAGGAGCATGGATGCTCTAGACTTGTAATATAGTGCTTAGTGTAAGAATGTTTAAGAGTTTTTAAATTAAGTATATCTGTAGAAAGTTTCTAATATTTATTTTCAGAAAAGTTGATTAAAATTTTGTGATATGTATATGACAAGGGAATGAAAAGAACTTATAGTTTTGAGAATGTTTTATGACGCTCTTTACAGCCAAGTCTACCCTCACTAGCAGTGATTCCTAGGAATTAGAAAATTTCCTCACCACTTAACTTACTATTAAAGATTTTTTCTTTTTATTTCTCCACCTTTTACTGTGCCTATCCAAATTAACATCTACTCTGGGGTTTATTTTACATCTGGTGTCAACAAAACAAACTTAGATAAGCCCTTCTCAAAAAACTTTTTGATAAAGCAAATGGGTGAATTTGTTAGGTCATGAATTGCCTTTAACCAAAAGAAAGGAATTCCCTCTCTTCCTCTCTTCCTTTCACCTATCAACATGATATTTTAGTGTTTATCTGGATATAACTCAACTTTCTCTCACCCATTTAAATTTGTACTTAGAATAAATAAAGTTCTGTTTGGTTATGTGTGCACAGAGAGATCATGAGGTAAGAAACTAATCTGACTCCATGATTTTCTACTGGCTGGCTTAGTTTATTAATTCTTTATGGCTACCTGCCTCAGATTAAATCACTCAGGTTTGCAAATATTTAGTGTACAGAGATTTCATCATTTCCCTCCTGCCTGATGAAAGTGCACTCATAAACTAAACTATTTATCAGCCCTTATTAATTTTAGTTCTAATACCAATTATTCAACTAGTTTAATAGTGTTACTATTCTTTATTTATTTGCTATTAATTCTCAAAGTAATTCACAGAATTTGCAAGTACTAGTCAAGCTATGTAATATGCATGCAATGTTTACTTCTAGGCAATTACTTATCAATAATCAGTGAGTTTAAGTTATTATTAGCAGTATTCTTATTCAAAATCTTCCATTCTACAGCTGACTCA